>JANHAO010002475.1:0-28794 GCA_026873985.1 Saraca asoca
ACGTAGCTCCATACAGTATCTCCAAATGGGTCAGACAAGATCACGATTGTCAGTTATGTTTCTTCAAACTAACTGAGTCGTGTCTACGTGTGTATTCCGATGCAACTCACTTACATATCAGCCTGTGAGGACAACTGCCATCAAATGAGAAATACCACATCATCTAGTCTCAACAGATCGTGATAGTGCCTAAGTATCAGATCTCGAATAGTGTCATTTTGATGTAGAAGTTTACATCATTGACAATCACCTTCACAATCCCATAACCCTTTATAGGATTGATTGAATGAATTAACTTCTCACCATGGACTTCGTCTTATTAATGCATAAATCATAAATATGATCATAATATGCATTTTAAGATGAATATTCACCCTTTGTTATCCAAATCCACAGATCACTTAGTCATAGATGCAATAGAGCCCAATCAAATTGACTTTAGGGCACCTATATTCGACTAACAATTTTGCACAAGCTCGAGATCACTGAATACGAGCCCGATATCAAAGGCTAGCGATGACCCCAAGATAAGGGTTCCAGCTTACAGGATGATGTGCATCGCCCAACTAGAAGCCTACTAAGGTTAAACCCAAGGCAAACGCCCATTCACAAACCCAATTTGTGAGGCCAACTTGCAAGGAGCAGCTAATAGGGGGCCACTCGTAGAAAGCAATTTACAGAAGCTGGCCAACAATCTGCAAAACCCGATTTGTAGAAGTTATACTTGTCACATACATTTATTATTTAATGTAATAGATATACAACTTAGTAAATTACACTTGTAACCTCCTAGCCTCTATAAATAGGAAAGGGGGAGATCATTATAAGAGGCCCGAAATATATACTGTAACTCTGCCAAATTTTCTATAGAAATAAAGCAATACCATGGACATAGGGACCAGTACTGTTTGATTTTAGCCAAATCGCATTAAAAAGCTTCTGGTATTCATCTTGTTCTTCCTTCTTCTCCTTGTTCTAGTTGTTTCCCTACATTTCTACAACCAAATAACAGCTTGGGATTATAAGAACTATTCTTGTTGATTGAGATTTGGGGCTTACCAAATTTCACAGTTAACATGGGTTTTGCCCATTATTTTTAAAACTAAAATGGTATATGATCAGCTGGTTAGTTTATTCTCAGGTACTTAGTAACTAAATGTTCAGCGAAAAGTTTAAGCACCGTTTGTTCCGACAATCAAGTTACTAGATGCTAGTACGCCCCAGCTTTTCTTCCTCACCCATTTTCTTCTGCATCGGGTTTCTAGACCCGTTTTCTTACCTAGTCTCGACCTGATTCAGTTACTCAATATCCTATCTCATTTTTACAAATTCCTTGTATAGGCTTCTTTGCCCACATCATTCTTCATCAAAATCCTTCATCAATTTCAAAAAATTAGCACTTATTTGTACAATTGGAAAAACTAAAACTAATTCTAGTTTCCAAAAAAAAAATTCTTTGATGAATTTGAAATTTGATAATATAACACTTCGGGTTTTCCAAAATTGATTAACGGTTTTTATCTACCTTATCATTTCATCAATTAAAACTCAATCAATTTGAATAAATACCTTATAATTAAATTGAATTTAAAAAAATGCATATTTGAACCAATTTAGAAATACATTAAGCCAAAAATATAAATCAATCTCACATTCTTAAATTCATAATAATTTCATATCATAAATTATAAATTACATAAAATCTCAAAAAAAAATCTGTGCAAATTTGAACCTTGTAATATGAAAGGAAAATTTTGACTCTGATACCAATTATTAAAAAAATTAAATTAAAAACAGTCAATTCATTTAATCTATTAAATCATGTTACAATGCATCAAATATATATATATATATATTTAATTAATAATAATAAAAATGTACCAAATGTTATGTGAAAATCCATTATAACAAAATACTTCTTTAACATATTTACTCTTTATAACCCTTGTAAAGAGAAGGGTGAGGAAACTATATATAAAACCTCAATGAGATAATTACAACTTTATTAGGATATAAGTAAGGAACTGTCTTGTTGTAATCCTACTAGGCCAACTCTACCGTCATCATTGACCCAATGATAAAGTTCACACCACTAAAATCTATCAATCATCTAAGTATCATTACAGGTCTGATAACTTGATCACATAATTAATTGACCCCTAATAATTAATTGTCATAACATTCATTTAATTTAATGATATATAATTTAATTAAATCATGATAGTCCACATAGGAAAATTCCAACAAAGGTTAAGTAGACCCAACTCAAACCCAATTAGGACTCACCATTCCAAATCCGTTAAATATTCAAATCCATTAAGAATCCAGCAAAATTCGATTTGAAGATCAAATGAGGATCCGTTTGTAATCCATTTGGAATTAGAAAAATATAATTATAAATTTTTTTAATTAAAAAATATAATAAAAATTATTGATAATAATTAATTTATTATAAAATATATTATTTTAATGAGTTTATTGTGATACTCCATAAAAGATGTAAGATTCATTGAATATTTAATAATTAGGCTTAAATCTAAATTATTAAATAATGAATCTGATTTAAATTTAATATGTTAAATAAATATTTATCAATTGAGGCAAAATCTATTAAATATAAATATTTTTACCATCTCATGGAAAATATCCGGCATGTATATACGTACGACACTACATGAGCCATCATCCTCCATATTAAATTGCGTATAATCCGGCATGTATATACGTATGACACTACATGAGCCATCATCCTCCGTATTAAATTGCGTATAACACTATTGTTGGCATTAATAAGGGCAGCGATGTAATTAAGTGCGACCCACGGCACACTTAAATGGTGTGGACCTACATCCCATTATCCATACATACACTTTGGACGGTACTGATTTCAGTGGTTCCAGTGTTTCCACTCAAATATTGCGTGTCTAAATTTCAACCACCCTGATTAATGTTCAGCGTGGGTCCACCAACTTTTGGTCAAACTTATATATCGCCCGAGTGGAGAGCAGCACCATCCGCCACACCCTCAGCATTACCATAGCTTTTTAATTTTATTTTTTTGGTTTAGACCGAGTTAACATGCCAAATTTTAGAATATTCGTTACAGCAAAGTAAATGATTTTATTAGTCGCGGTATTTTCTTAATCATAAGGAAAGAAAGAACAAATTGACAAAGTCGAGGATAATAATGTAATTTAAAAAATATTCAATCTCAATTATACAATAAAAAATACTTTCTGTTTCTTGTAAAGAGAAACTGTGTACAGAGAATTTAGAATATGAAAAAGAAAAAGAAAAAGAAAAACTTCTATTCTTTTCTTTTTCTTTTTTAAATCTTTTTTGAGAAAAAAAAATAATGTGCACAAGGCAAAGCTGAGTTAACACCATAGACTATACCATGTAACGATCAACAAAATCAACGGTTCTGATTGAATCTGCCAAAATCTGCAAGTTTCCTGGAGCGGTTGGCGCAAAACGACGCCGCAGTGGAGAGGTGAGGTTTTGGCGTGCTTCTAATCTCACCGGAAGCAGTCAATTCCGGCGCTAACCCCTTTGTGTTCCAATGGCGATTCGGACTCGGCCTCACCAGAGGGCTCAAGCAGAAAGCCATACCCGACACGTTCTTTCCATACCCTTGCCGTAAACGCCGTGCAGAAGCTGGCGCCACCACCGGCGTGTTCCGCCACCGGGGTGAGGCTTCTGAAGAGTAGCCACTTGCTGAAGGAGAACGATCGTCCCCATCGCAATTGTCTTGGAAATTATTAGTTGTCGCAGGCGACATTCCCCGATCTCGCTGGTAAATTCTCCGTCCTCTTACAGCTGAATCCTCGAAGGATCCCATCTTAGTTGGTTTCTTCCGGCGAGAGGGAAAGATTGCCGAAAACCATGAAGGAGAAGCCGATGAAGAAGGCTCGCATGAATCCTGAGACGACACTCTCGGATCCGATTGGAATTTATCCGATCTGGACTTGAACAAATTCGATAAAATCCAGAATTTCCCTGTCCTCTTCTTCCATGACGCCGTCCTGCCGTTAGCCGGGACACCGCCACTATCGCTGCCATAACAGGTCGGACCGACTTGAGGAGTACTATAAAAGAGCCGGTCTCGATGATCGTGTCCATGCCAGCTAGCGTAATCGGATTTCCGGCGACAGACGTAAGGAGAGACAGAGCGAGGAAAAACAAGCGGAGGCGGATTAGGATCAGATTTTCGAGGATGTTCGTCAGAAGCAACGGAGGCGCGTGAGGCAACTCGCGCTAATTGCGGTTGTTGTTGTGCCTGAGACTGGGCGGCGATAAGAGCGATAAGCCGCTCACGGAGACAAGTGGCGCAGACCCCGACGGAGCTGCTGAGGTCCGATGGGTGTTTCTTACACCTCATTTAATTTACAGTTGAATTAGCCGGGACAGTTCCTTTTAAAACGACAGCGATTTATGTA
The DNA here is from genome assembly GCA_026873985.1 of Saraca asoca. Classification (NCBI taxonomy): domain Eukaryota; kingdom Viridiplantae; phylum Streptophyta; class Magnoliopsida; order Fabales; family Fabaceae; genus Saraca; species Saraca asoca. Next base: position 4,440 of record JANHAO010002475.1, read on the forward strand.
TATATGGTAGAAGAAGAAGTGGCGGTGGCGGTGGTATTGTAGAGAAGCAGCATTTGTGGGTGAGTTTTGAAGGCACACTGAGTTGAAAGAGAGATCTGATGGGGATTTCAAAGGAGAAGCTTTGTCTTCTTCTCACAGAAAAAGAGAAATTGGGTTGGGGCAAATGGCTATGTGGGTATCTTTATTAAATTTTGAGAGAGAAACAGAAAAGAAAGAGATAGAGGGTGGAGGGTCAAATTACATTTACTTAGCTTAGCTTGAGAGAAAGATCGTGAACCGGCTTTTGTTACCTAGATTGACAAGGAAAGCCTATGTTGTAAGTAATTGATAATATAAAATCCAAAGGAATTGATCAAATAATTAGAAAAATTATCTTTCTTGTGAAATAATTAGTCATTAACTCGATTTCATAAGGTAAAAAATCAAATCAAATTATTCTATTTATTATTCTATAAAACAATGTGAGTGCACCTAGCAATAATTACAAAAATCAAATGAAAATTATATGAGCAATTATACTATAATTTGATTAGTTAAGGAAGGAATATGTTAATAATTAGTTATTATGCTGATTAATTTTTCATGATTTTGGTTTCGTTATTGAAAATGATAAGGAACTAAATAACTCAAATTGAAAATTGAGCTTAATTGTCAAAAGTAAATAAAATTTGATAAAGCTCAAAATGAATTTATCCGAATCATGATTGTTGGATCATAATAACAAGTGAGTTGAACAATCCAAACTTGAATGATCGAACCGTAATATTATGGACAATCTGATTCCATAAGATGAAGCACAGGAATTAAAATCACAATTGAACAATCAAAAATTCCAAATCAATCAATTAATATTATAAACTTGATTATCAATTTTATTAAGGATAAAATAACTTTTAATGGCTTTCACACCAAATGATATATTCAAAAACATAAATGACATGATTATATTATCAACTGTTATGTGATAATCTTACACGTACCTGTACACACATAGATGCTTCTCATTTGTTCATAAACATGTCAATTGGCATAATTAATATCTATATAAATACTCAAGTATCTTTTTATAAATCATTTATAGAATAAAGTTCAATTTTTGAAATTAGCCTGAATATTAGAGTGCACTCAATAAATCATTTTTATAATATATAATTACTATTATTCTTTGTACAAATCACTTTTCCGTCGTTCACTACTCAATTAATCGGTTTGTTTTAACAAAAAAAATTTAAAATTAAATATGAGCAAGGTAAGTAAATGACATTTATAATAGTTATGGAAATAATATTGCTAATCAACTATCAATTTGATCCGATAAAATCTACTAAAAAAAATTTGATCCACCAAAGGAAGATGTAATCTAAATTAATTAAAAAAATAAGAACTGATGTTTCTAAGTGTAACAATATTAATTACACGAGATTATCATTAAATAAATGCAACAAAAAGAAAATGAAATGTTCAAATTTCAATTTTTTTTTTAAAAAAAAAAAAGAAAGGAAAATGAAGCTGTGAGCGTTGACTTTGTTTCCTCAAGCGGGTTGTGATAATTACAATGATTAACTGACGTAATGTTTTGCTCGCCCGATTTCTTGCCTAATCGGTGTATCGGCATAATTATATGTTCTATGAATCCTTGTGTTTACCTTTTCCTTATGTTTTAATTAATTAGTGTTTTTTTTTTCTAATTGATTACTGAGTCAGGATGCAGGATTGAACGTACGGGTTCAAAATTAAAATTTAAAATGTAATTAAAAATAATATTTTTAAAGATGATAAATTACACATGAAATATTTTAAAATTAATATAACACATTGCAAAGCCAGATGAGCTAAAAGATTATATTAAAATTTATAAACAATATAAACATATTCTCACAATAATAAGTGTATTCGGTCAATATATGCCATATAATAATTCATAACTTGTAATATTATAAAAAAAAACTTACAAATTCTATTAGTCAAAATTTAAAAGTTTAAATTTGTAAATAAAAATTTGACTAAAATATTATTTTAATTTATCGTAATTATAACTTTTTCAATTTAGTTTCTATTTGATTTTTATTCTCAATTTTTTTATTTAAATTCTTTTACCTATTTATTTTCATTTTATTAAGTAAAATAATTATTTAAAAGTCTAAAATATTATATAATATTATTTAATATTTATATGAAAATTAAATATAATTTATATAAAAAAATTAAGTATTTATATTGATATTAAAATAACATATATTAAATTATGAGAAAAATTAAAATGATTATTTTATATTCCTGTATTTAAATTAAAATTATAAAATAGATTTATAATATGAATTATGCTATGTAAATATTAGACGATATCGAATCAGATTTTACGTTCATATTATCAATTTTATTAATAAAATTAAAATAAAAAGATAAATTAAATTTTAAAAAGATCAAATATAAATAAAAAGTAAATAAAGATTAAATTAAAAAATTTACTAGCGTGAGGAATTAATATGCAACGAAGCGACAAGTCCGAGGATGATACATCAAATGCTCCTAGGCGATTTTTGGGTCCAGGTTTCCTTACCTACTGTTGGTTTCCTTGCTGTTTTGTTAGTTATGGACAAAAAGTGGGGAGCTTCCTAACTTCGTTAAAATCTGTCACTCGATTGAGCATTTCCCTAATTACTTGCGCCCACTGGATTTAACTGTGGATATAATTCAAGTGGAGCAAAACTTCGAATCCGTTTGACTTCAATCGAATTCGAATAACCAATTTTTTTATTTAAATTGAGATTTTGAATAATTGAACTTGATTTAATAATTTATTTAATTTAATCAAAAATCAAATTCTCAAATAAGTTATTTGAACCCAAATAAAATGAGCCAACTCATTTTGATTCATTAGCCCGAGTAGTATGATTCTTTTAAAGGAAAATTATATAGCCATCACTATTCAAATTCATTTAATATATAATATAATATTATTAATACCATAGTTTTTTTTTATAATTTATACTATTATGACATATTAATAATTATTAGATATAATTAATTTATCAATTAATTTATGAATTAATTATAAATTAAATTTAGTTCATATAATAAATGGACCCATTTTCAAATTCAAATTTAATTCATTTCATTCACAGTCTTAGTTTATTAATTTGAGGAAAAAATAAAGCTTAGGCAGATGTGATATATTTCGAGTTTGTTTGTTTAATTGTGATTTAAATTATTAAAATTGATTAATTTATAATTTTTTGTATTAAAATTTTGATCATTTAAAATAATTTTACATAAAAAAAAAAAAGAATTTACACATTTTTATCTATGATTCTCTTCTTTGTCAATTCAAGCTATAAAATTAAATCAAGTAAATAAAATTATGCTAAGTAAAGTTTTATAAATGCACTATTTGATTAGTGAATTGAAGTTTTGATTTATAACTGAAATTTAAATAAAAATTAAAAATATGTTGTTAAAATTATCATTTATATAATTTTAATTTCTTGAATTTTCTGTTTTAATAAAGAACATATAAGATCATATAAAAAAATATAAATTTTATTTAATTTTTTTAAGAAAAATAATTAAGATAAATAATTTTTAACACTTTAAGTAAATAAAATATAATTAAATCCTATGATAAATGGATAAGCTATGTTTTTCCCTTAGATTAATTTTTCGATTCAATCATATGATAAATGGATAAGCTATACTTTCTCCTTAAATTAATTTTGGAACCAAATTATAAGTGATTGAGGAGATAATTTGGTTTGTCTTGAGCTTATTGTTAATAAAAATTAAATTAATAGTGGAAAGAGCGTGTGTCAGACGTTTCTTAATGGCGCCTTTGATTCAGTCAACAAAGTCAACCTTCGAGATTTCGTCATCATGAACCAATTGCCCTATGCGGGTCTACATCTAACGGATACTATCTTTTGCGTACATCCACGCTGTAAAGAAGCGCGTGCGATGACTGTGAGTTTTTCTTTTGGCATGCGTGGCGCTTTCTTTATTTTAAAAATTTGAAAATAAAGAAAAAATTAAAGCTTCAAAGATTTTGTTTCTTCTTTGATGCGTCCTCGAGCATTTAAGAGTGTGGAAGAATAAACAAAGCAAATTGAGGGTTGACCTAGTGGCGTGTTTGGACGTTCATTTTTTTGGAATACCGTTTGTGTATGTTTCGTTGTCATGATCGGAAGGGCCACGTTTGGCTAGGAGTCTGCATGGTTAATTGACGAGTGCAAACTTGGCAGTAAATTCATTCACCAACTAAGTTCCTTTCAAGTAACTCACAATAAATATTTCAACCTCCATTTAAAAGGAAAAAATGTGTATGTTCAAATCTAGAGCTTTCTTTTCTTTTCTTTTTTTTCTTAAGAAAGTGTTATTTGAAAATGAATATAAATCTTAGTTTTTGAAATGAGATGAATCTTATAAAAGTTTTTATTTTTTGAAATGAGATAAACCTCATAAAAGTTGATTTCAAATAAATCATGGATTTAAATTTAATCAATTGCATAATTTTTAGTTTTATATTGTCATCTACTCATATAATTTTACATCATTAAAAAATAATTAAAATTATTTTATTATTAATATAAATTATTAATTATTATTATTTTTTTAATGAAATGACATTTTATTTTCAATTGATAGTTTAAAAAATTTTACATTAACAATAAATTAAATTTAAACCAGAGGAGCAACAAATTATTTAATATCATTACAAAAAAAAAATACAAGATTAGAATAGAAAATTGAGTCCTAAAAATACTAAAATTCCATCCCAACATTGTATTAGGATGGAATTTTTCTCGTTGCAACTCTTTGCTCTAGAAAAATACTCTATCACAAATTTATGATGGAAATTTCCATCCTAAAGAATAAAAATTCATAAGAAAATAGCAAAAATTTGTAATCCTTTAAAAATTTGAGGCATGATTTTCTGTTGCAAAAAATAATTTTTTTCACAATGATATTTGAGACCAAAAATTCTGTCACAAATTATTAAAAAATATTTTTTTATTAATTGGAACAGAAAATTACATCCCAAATGTCAATTTTTCATTGAACTCTTTGTCAATTCACGTTTTTATTGAATTTTCAAGTCTATAATCATATGGATTTTTCCAAGCTTTTAAATGCAAATGGACCCTAATTTCAGAGACAGGAGAACTTTTGAACACATTCCTCCTTTTTATAAGAAAATACTATGAAAAAAAATTATCATTTTGTTAGGTGAGTTCTTCTATCTTGATATTTAATAAAATAAAATTTTATTTTTATTCACTCAATGTTAATGAATTAGACACAAATTCACTTATAAATCCTACATTATATATCTATCTAATAAAAAAAAATTACTCTCTGACTAAGAATGAATAGAAATTAATTTCTGTGAACAAATTAAATTCATATGACAGGTTAAGGACTAACCACAACTAATTGTGGGCAGTGTGTTGCTCGACGTCCCAATGGAAGCAGGTTAAGTCATTGGATCATAATCACAACAATATATTTTTTTTGTTTTATTTTATTATTTTTGCTAAAATGTTTCTAACTAAATTATTAATGTCTTTCCCTCGCTTAAATATATAATATGAAAATGTTTTGTAGAATCACCTAAGCTTAATAAAGATGGTTCAACCAACCATGCCGACTTGAGGGGTTGCTATCTTCTTCTCTAGGGCTCTCTCAAAGTCATGCTTTCACACCTTTGTTCCTGGCGCCTACATCTTTGAAGGCTTTCTCATCTTCTACCTTTCACATCTCTCTCTCTCATCCTCCTCATATTATAAAAATTATGATTATGATGCTTGTTTTTATTATTTTCATTTAAATATTATTATATGACAAATATCTTTACTTGTTTTCATTATTTTCATTTAAATATTATTATATGACAAATATCTTTTAGTTATCAAGAAATAATGAGTGAATTTTTTTTTATTTTTTTTTCTAATTCAATTTATGGACAAATTTCTATATTTATATATTTTAGTAATAAATTATTTATTTGAATTATTTATGATTTATTTTTAATTTAATTTTTTAATTTTATTATTATTAAATTATTAATTAATTTTTTAATTTTATGAATGATCAAATAATATTTTGATTTATAATTTTTAATATTTAAATTATTTATTTATTTATTTAAATAATATAATTTTGATATCAAATTTAATATTATTGAAATGATTTTTTAACCTAGCATTATATTTAAACATTTAATATTAAAATAAAAAAAAATATTTTAATATTTTAGTGAGCTGTATAATGCAAACCTAAAATAATTTTAATAATATATCATTTAATTTTTAAATTGTAAACCACTTTAATAAATACTATATATTCTTATTTTTTATGAAAATTATTTATTTTAAAAGAAATTACTTAATAAAATTATCTAGACTTGATTTTCAATCCAAATTTAATAATGGATTTCAATTTGAATTATTTATGTATATATATATATGTATAAGCTCTATTAAATAATGCATTTTAATTTTTAATTTATATATATCTTCTTAATATTATAAAAGTCATGGTACTCATTTTTACCAAAATTTTACTGTATAATAAGTGTCTTTCACTCATTATTAGAGGGAAAGTGAGAACTTTTTATTTTTTATTTCTTTTTCTTTGTTGTTTTGATTCAAGTCATGGATAAAACTTTTAAATTTTTTAATTTTCTTCTAATTCAAAATATTTTATTTTTTAATTGTATTAAATAATTTATATATAACTAAATAATTATACTTATATAGAAATAAAATATTTATCAATAACCCTCACCCAAATTTCACTATATATATAGTAAGTATTTTTCAATCGTCATTAAAAGGAAAGTGAGATTTTTAATTTTCTTTTAATTTCTTTTTCATTTTTGTTCTAATTCAAATTCTGGATAAAATTTTTAAAGTTTTTAATATTTTTTAATTCAAAATATCTTTTCTTTTATTCTTATTAAATAATTTATATATAATTAAATAATTATATTTATATAGAAATAAAATAATTATTAAAACATGATTATTCATAGATAATATTTATTTAAAAATTTTTCTATTGCAAAAGAGTTACAACGGGAAAATTTCCGTCCTATAGTCTGTTGGGATGGAATTTTAATATTTTTATGACAAAATTTTTTGTCCTAATTTTATATTTTTTTAATGATATTAAATAATTTATCGCTCCTCTTGTAATATATGAATTTAAATTTAATCTACTTTTGATGTAAAAATTTTCAAACTATTAGTTGAGAATAAAATGTCACTTCATTAAGAAAATTAGAGTAATTAATAATTTTTACCAATAATAATATAATTTTAACTATATTTTAATGATGTAAAAATATATGATTGAATAATCACATAAAACTAATAGTTGTACAATTGGTCAAAATATTTATGAAATTTCATAAAAAAAGATATTTTTGAAATATATTTCTTAAAATAATATATTAGTTAATACAATGCATTAACTCCTATTAGTTAAATAATTGAATTTTCTGCTATAAAGTAGTTAATTAAAATTTTTAAATAAAATAATTTATAAATAAATTTATATAAGTATTAATATATTTAAAAAATATTTTTAAAAAAATAAAAAAAAATTAAATGATAAATTTAACTAATTTAAAATATTAATTAAACAATTTTATCAAATTAAAAAAATATAATATTTCTTTATAATTAACATGAATATAATTATATCAATTATATAGTTATGTAATAGATAAAAATATAATAATGATATGTCTATATTTAAATATATTATTATTTATAATCCAAATTTATATTACAAAATATTATATATAAAATTAATTAAATCTGTGCATAGCACAGAATTCAAGCTAATATATATATATATATATATATAGATATAGAGAGAGAGAGAGAGAGAGAGAGACACACACACACACACAGCTCTGAGACCTTGTTTGGCACACTATCTAAGATTTGATAGTATTTGAACAAATAAAAAAAAAATTAGAAGCTTTGTTGCGGTACTTTCATGTCACTCTTCAACTTCATTTGCGTGTTTGAGGGAAAATATTCTTCTAAAGCTATCATGGCATGAAAAATTTATTATTATTGTTTATTGAATTTTGATCAATAAAAAATTTAACTTTTTATTTTAATATTTAATGTATTATGATATTAAAATATTTATTAGTCAAGATATAAAAAAATAATATTAAGATTTTAATGTTACAATATTATTAACAAATTTTCCTTTGTTTCAAAGATATGTTGACAACGGTGAAGCTAGGAGGAAAAATAATTTGTTTGGTAAGAGTTTTAATGAAAATAATTTTATTTTTGAGGGCTTTATATCGACTTTTTTTAAAAAATTTCAAAACTCCAAGAAAAATTCTTTAATTTTTCAAAGTTGTAGCTCCCTCACCCATAAAAGGCGTCTCGTCCTGTATGTTGTTAAGAAATCTACTAGATTTGTCGAAAATTTTGGACAATTTTCCAGGTTTAGTGGCTAGAGATTGAAAAATCCTATGATCTCAAGTTGGGGATTGTCCCTCAAATTGAGGATAACGAAATAAAATTTAAAAACAAATGACGTAGAATATATTCTGATCTCCTAAAACATTATTTATAAAACTATTATAATATTATATTTTAATTAATTTATATATTTTTAGAAATTTTGTTAAGTTTTAAAAATATTATATCCAAATGCTTAATGTAATTAAACTTAGATACTAGTTGTAAATAAAATATTATATGATAGATTATCTCATTTAATCAATATTTTTAATGGTGCAATAACATCTAATATTATTTTGAGGTTTTAAAAAGTTATTAAATAATTGGTCTATGAGAAATTTAGGTAATATATCAAAAATTTTAAATTCAAACCTCCGTGTTGTCAATAAAAAGGGAAAAAAGATTATCTTATTTGTGGGTAGTAAACTTGGTATCAAAAAAGTCAAGTAGGAGATTCTACAGAAGTTAATCATATTCATTGGCCTTGAAGTACTGATAATGATATTGAGAATATTAGTAATAAGTGACAAAATCATGATAGATATATATGGTGAAAATAATAATAATGGTAGTGACAAGATAACTTTGATTGCAAAATAATGATGATGACGGCGAACCTAAACATAAACAATGACGTTTAATTCAGAGAGATAAGTAATAGCGACTGTCATGCTTACTGGTTCAATGGTATTTGGGATTTTTTTTTTCTTTCCATCAGGATTTTAACCTTAAATTATGCATATATGTATTAAGTAATTTATCATTCTTACTATCACAAAAAATTATAACAATACATTTTTAGATAATATAAACTTCAAATAATAATAATAATAAAAGAAGTTGCACGCAGGGAATTATATTACTGAAAGAAAGTCATGTTAGAATGCAAGGTATGTTCATAAAACATTAATTTGTTTTAGCACTATATAATGGATGTTACTAATTATAATGTTTACACAGTTTTAAGTATTTTTTTTTTAAATTTATTGTCATGATTTCAACCAAAATCTCTACTCAAAAATTATCTGAACTAAGGCCTTCACATTCGGTTACTTCAATAGGTAATAGAAAGAATTTGCATGGATATGTATTTTTATAAACTTTGTGAAATTTTTTTTATACCTTTTACAAGTTTTTATTGGAAATTGTAATTTTTAAATAAAAATAAAAAATTTTAAATTTTTTTTTATATAACTTTGAACGATAAAACTGTAATTTTTTATGTATTTATTACACATAAAATCATACACATCTATAATTTTTTTTAAAACATTTTATATAAAATTTTATAATTTTTATAACTTTTATGATAAATCTTCATAAAAACTAATAAATTTTGCAAGTACAGAAGAAAGTATTAACTCTTTTTTCTTTTACAAATCTAGGTGATTAGGGTGGTATTCACAAAAACGCTGGGAGGCAGGGATTCTTTATACTATTAGTAGACTTGAACTTCTTCATATTAAATTTATCAGAAGACGGAAAGTGCTTAAGTTTAGTGTTACCGAACGCCTCTGTGAATAATTAAAGCCAAAACTTCATTCCCAGATGATTTTTTTTTACTACCATATCACAACGTTACATGATTATCAAAATCCATTATCAAGACTAAACCCTTTGTTATTACATTAATGTTTCGAAGCAAGTACTACTTTTCAATGGCCTATACTATTCTCACTTGCTCAAAAAAGTAGCCTGAATACTACCAATAACTTAAAAAAGGTGGGTCGTTCACCTTATAGATATAAAATATTAAATAAGAAAGAGTAAGAATAATGATAATTTCTATTTTTTTTATTTGTTTGATTCAGTTAAATAATAAAATTACATTATTTATAATTCATTTTCTTATTGTTTGATTAGATAGCAGTCAACATGATCAATAACAATAGATAGTAGTAGAGGTGGTCAATGATAGTAGATAATAGAAAACGATGGTCAATGGTAATAAATAGTGATAGATGATAGTTAACAACGGTAAATAATGGTAGACAGTGATAAATAATAATAGATAATGATAAGTGATGGTCAACAGTGTTAATGGTGGTAGGAGATAAGGTAAAATGTGGAGGTGGACTTATGTAGATGGTGTTAAACGATGATCAATGACAAAAGGTGGTGAATAATAACGATGATTAATGATAAAAGATGATGATGGATGATAATCAATGATGAAAGATAATAGTGAGTGATGATCAACGATGATAGAAAGTAATAAGAGTTTTGCAAAATGAGAGAAGAAAAATGAGAGGAAAACTTTTTTTTTTTTTTGTGATGGGTAATATGAGTAAACCACTGTTTTGATTCCTAAAAGATAAGGGTTACGTTAGATTTCCCTTGAAAATATGTTTTACATCAAATATGAATCTTTTATATAATTTTTACTTCAAATTAGTTCTGTCATTACTTTCTCCATTTGAAGTCTGCTATGACAGTTTGATTTGTTTATGTGTCTCCATTTTAATCATTAAAAGATAAATATTATATCAGGTTCTTTGAAAATATATTTTACATTAAATAAGTACATTTTTTTTAATTAATATGTTTTAAAAATAAGTCAAATATTTAATATAAAAATTTGATTTAATTACATATCTTCAATATTTTAATAAAGATGTTTTAAATTGAATTCAAATTTTTATTTAAATTTTGCCAATATCTTCTTACTATCAAAGTTCAAATGTCATATTTTGAATAAAAAATTGTGTAATTAATTATAGTTTTACGTGTCTTTAAACCAACATATTAAACATAAATTTATAAAATATAATTAAATAATATTTTATATCAAATAATTACATTTTTTTCTAATTAATATGCTTTAAAAATAAATCAATCCTTTCATATAGAAATTTGATTTAATTATATATTTTGATCTTTTAATAGAAATATTTTAAAACTGAAATTAAATTTGCTATTTAAATTTTGCCACTAATTTGTAATACCAAAGTTCAAATGCCATGTTTTAAATTAAAATTTATGTGATGAATTACAGTTTTGTATGAATGTTTTTAAATCAATATATTAAACATACATTTATAAAATATAATTAAGTAATATAGATGACATATTTCATTTTTTTTGATAAAATTATTCTAAAATTGTTTAATAATTTCATATAGAAAGTATTAATTAAATATGTCATTTTTATAAAAATATTTTAAAATAGATATCAAAGTTAATTATATAAATTTTATCAATATTTTTCTAATATCAATTTTCAAATGCCATATTTTGAAATTAAAAGTATTATGAATACCTATGATTTTTGTCAATGTTTTAGTATAGAAAGTATTAATTATTTTTAGTTAATATACTTTATAATTTTGTGTTAATAGTTTTAAACTAACATAGTAAACACGAATTTATAAAATAAAACTAAATAGTGTGTATAGATATCATGGCATATTTTATTTTATAATAAAAATATTATAAAAAATTTAAGTCTATAATAAAAAGTATTGTTATATTTTTCTTTTATTTATTTTTCAAAATAGATATTGTTAAAATTACGGTCTATTAAAGACACATTAAATAATTAATACAAAAAAAGTTGAGCTTTAATTGGAGGAAATATAATTATTATTTGATGTAAAATAAACTTTTAAATTTTTCAAATGTATTATTAAATATTTGATTCATATACAGTGAAATTACTGTATATGAATCAAATATTTAATAATACATTAGTTTTTTGTTCCTTTTCGGCCCATAAAATTACCCAATTAAATGCTCCAAAAGAACGTTACACAATATATATCTTATTTTAATTTCTTTAATTTCTCACATTGTCAATGTCTTTCAATTTTGAAAGGAAAAAGATGTAACTTTTTACTTTGAGATTCATAAATTCTTTTTTATCATGACTCACTATTTCAATAAAAAAGAATTTTTATATCTATTTCTTTCCTAAAATCATATTCTAAATTTCTTTAGAAAAAAAAATTGAAGGAATTCATATTCATCTTTGTTGGGTTGGGTTTTTAATTTGTTCTGGACGGAGGATTACGCAACACATTTTACATATGGTGCTCTCTAAGCACGTATGGTGGTATTTTGATGATTGTGATGGTTATTATTTAACTTCAATAATTGTTTTAGTGGAAGCTGAACTGAATGTTCAGTCCAAGTCATTGTGCACTAAGAAAGAGACAAATTTTAGCAAACAAAGGTGATATACATATATATATATATATATATATATATTGTCTTTTTGCACAACTTTGATCAAATGAACTACCGCATGGTTTCTTCTTTGATTGGGCTGATATTTTAATTAAAGATTCCTAATAAATAATTCTTGGATTTAGATGGTGGAGAGCTCGATTTTAAAATCTTGAATCATCCCTAAAAAACTATGAAATAACAGTCACATTTTTTTGTTTTTTGTAATTCTTTTAATATTGTCATTATTTTTGTTTTATGATGTTGGTAAAGAGTGAGTGTTTTTGTTTTTTCTTTTATAATGTAATATTTATTAACTTTCAATTTAAGAAAGATTTTTTTTTTACTTTAAAAATTTGATATTTTTATATTACTTATTGCATTTAGTTTTATTATTACTGTTATATTAGTCTGACTGATTACTTCATAAGTTTGGTTACCACGAAAAAGAAAATGGCCCCATCAATCTTACCATGTACTGGCGTACTGGTATGTTGAAATAGTTTTATTTATTTTCTGTTATTTTGTAAAGATAAATTAATTTTGAATATTACATTTTATTTGCATAATTATCTTGTGAGACACTTATTCAATGTAGGTGTGGACTTTTGTTGGAAGAGAAATGAAGTTGAGAAAACTTAATTTGTTTACCTATATGAATAGTTCAATCTAATATTTCTACCAACCTTGAGTTAAATCCAAGCCAAAATATCACATTTTAAAAATTCTGTGATAATAGGTATTCATATTTTGTGTGTCATTTGAATTTGCTGTGGTATTTTAGTGCAATATTCCAACATTAGTGGTCTTTAAATCTTTCTTAGGTTATTATATATATATATATATATATTCTTATGTCAATGAACACTAAAATAAAATATTAAAAAATCAAAAGATAGATGATATTATTATAATGAATATATATATATATATATTTAAAAATAAGCATTGTAATTCAAAATAAATTATATTTTGTATGGATTTGAAAAGAATAAATCTCACATAATTAATTAATTTTATTTAATTCAATTAGTTTTTGATGAATTTAATAATATTTTTTTAATGATTATAAAATTGATTAAATTCAATTAAAAATAGTAAAGCTTTATTAACTAGTGCTTAATTTTTTTTATTTTAATATGATATGTTTCAATATTTTAATGAAAGAAAAATTTGAAAATAAATGAAAATATTTTAAATAATACACATAATAGTACTAGGATTTTAAGAAATATAATTAGGCATTATTTACATATGGGAAACATGTGAAATATGCCTTTTTCCCCCCTTGGCTCTAAGGTAGAGCAACCCACAATGTTGAGTATAAGAGTGACATAAACAATCCTTGAAGAGTCCAAAATGTCCTTTCACATAACCACTTTTGGTGTAAAATTGACCTTTAATCAAGTAATCATGACATATCTTTATATACTTCTAATAAAATTTTCAAATTTTTTACAATTAATAAATTTCATCAAAAAAATTATCAATTGTATTTTTACAATTAGTTATGAATAAATATGTAAAATTATGTGGCTCTTATAAGCCTCATAATTGAAGGTATTTTGTCGGATCCCATCATCTCATAAAGGCTAAAACATTGAGACTTACCATTGCTCAAATATTTTTATTTACTACAGAAAAAAGTCATTGTGGACTACTCATGGACAGTGTCTGTGAGTTTGACATTTGGTATTTTATTACTTTACCATTTTACCAATATCATAATATTTAGTTATATCTCTCTCTCTCTCTATATATATATGGAGAGAAAAATATTAATTCTACTCTCACAAACTTGAACACATAGCATATTATAAATTAAATTTATCATATTTAATTTAAATATGCAGTGCAGTTTAACACATATATGTCATGTATACAAGTATGAATTATATTATAATATTCTTAAATACAATTTTGGCCCCCTCTATAACATATAGATTTTAGTATTTTTGTCTTTATAATTTAAAATATTTAATTTTAATTCTTTAAATATTTTAATTAGTTTAATTTTAATTTTTCTTTAAATTCTCATTTAATTACTAATTAAAAAGTTAATATGCAATCAAATGAAATGTTATATCTATTATGATATGCATCTATATTTTGATTAATTCATACACATTGCCTATTATTATCCTCCTTTCTTAAATTCATTTGCATTTTATGTATGTGTAAGACATATTATTAGCCATTGTATATATGCAGATTAAAACATAAAAAATATGTTACATTTAATAAAATTATTATTTTTAATTTAATATCAATTTTTTTATTAATAATTAGATAGAAATTTAATGATATGATCAAATTAAATTGAATGAAGTATTAGAGGAAATAAAATCTTTCAAAATATGAGGATGAAAATCACCTAATTCATATTTTAGGAAGACCAAGGCTGTATTTAAGCCATTATTCTAAGTTTAATTAACGTTATTTTACTTATTCAATATTTTCTTGAGACTTCCTTTAGCCCCCAAAGGAATAGATGTGTGTGTTTGTATTTTACTTTCAACGGAGCTCACATAAACTCCAAACTAAGAACCTAAAATCGCAATGAAAATTTTTAAAAAATAAAAAAAAATCTGAAAATAAATGCTCGGAAAAAATAAGAAAGTTAAATGTTTAAAGATAAAAATTTGATGCATAAAATAAAAAATATATAGAACGCAAAAAAGAATTCATATGTGATATAATGTGTGCGCATGACGAGGGAATTTAATAAATAACTATAGGAAAGAATAGTAGAAGATTTGTTTCAATTTTGGCCAGTCGAATTCCATTCCAACAACTTTGAAAATTTTAAAAGAATTTAAAATAAATTTGTGAAATTAATTAAATTATTCACTTAATTAAATATTTTATTAATTATATAAATTTTTATGTTATAAAAAAGTATCAGAATATATAAATAAATGAAAATTTATTCTCATAAAATATATTTTTTGATAAAAGAAAGGGGTTAAACCTTCGAGAAAATTCACCCACCTATTTCAGTTATGTTCATTTGAAAATTAAAATAGTCATGTAGATATTTACGTGATGGCCCAAATCGAATACGACTACACAATATGTCGGAGACATTAGCGGTCCATACATAACAAGAGCAACAATCTATGAGCAGTGCTCTTTTAATTGTAATAATAGCATTACTATTCCTGTTTTGGTTGTAATAATAATAGGAAAAATGTAAAGTAATACTTCTATTTGATACCTCTAAATTATTAATTTTGAAATTTAATTTTTTTAATTTTAAATAAATGATAAATTATATCTACATAAAGTCTTTTTTGATAATTTCAAAAAAAATCTAATTTAATAATTTTAAAAAAAATCTAAGTATCATATTATATTAATACAAAAATAAAGATAAAATAATCATATTTATGAACTTTTTTACTTATATTAGATTAATAAATTATATCAAAATGATCAAAATATTTAAATAAAAAAAAATAAAAAAATGATACATAATTTAGATCTTTTAAAATTTAAGTTACAAAATTTTTATATTATATTTGATTTTTTTTTTGTAAAATTTAGTGTTAAACTGAATATATTTACTCTTTCAAATTATTTATAAAATTAATATTAAATATTAAATATTAAATATAATTATATTAAAATTTAAAAAATTAATTATAAAAATTAATAATATGTAAATATTAACTCCAATAATAATAACATCAAAGGCTGTTCCCCACGTTGACGTGCCTTCCCTTGGTGCACATGTTGGTGGTTGGCTTCTATTTAATGCTGTGCTAATTCCACAAAACGAAAGCTTTTTCTATAATGCCCACTCACTCAAGTACTGAAGTGTCAACCAACAATTTGTAATTTGCTGTTTGTATATTCCAATTTGAAATTATAAAAACAGTGCAATATGGATTCATGATGATGATTATTATGAAGTTCAACAAAGTGAGAGCACTAAGGTTTCTAGAAAAGAGCAAGAAAAGGTTCATTTTGGGAAATAAGAAAAGAAAGATATTGTACTTGTCATTTCTTTGTTAAAAAGGTTAAGTGAATAGTAATTGATCAATATTACCAATAAAATCATTTGAGTTAGATTAATTATTAAATATTATCATTATTGATTATTTATATTTTATATTTAATCTTATTATATATGATTTTAAAGAATTAAATGATTTATAAATAACACAATAAATATTTAAAAATACTTTTAACATATCCTAATTGAAATAACTTATTTATTACTTACTAATAAAAAGAAGATGAGAAAAAGTCAACAATGAAGAACTATTCATCCACTCTTACCTGTTAAGCCAATCTTTTGCAGTTTACACGTTTTTTTAGATAATCTTTATCCTGAACATCATACTCCCCTCTACGCTAGTGGCATGTTTCTATAAACCCTTATATATATATATATATATATATATAATATAAAGAAATTTTGGCATTAAAACACTATTTACAAAATTAAATAATCAGTTTTGAAACATGTGAGAAACATTTATTATATCTTTTGTTATAAAGTCAAAAATTCTAATTTTTCAATTGGCTAATTTTTCTAACAAAGAACACTTTTTTGTTGGGAAAAAATTCATCCAAACAGACTATAATTGATATATAAACTGCTTCATTTTAGCTTCATTTCTTATTAGTGAAGGGCAGATGGAAAAAATATTAACCATTGTGAATGCATACAATTATTGTAAATATAAATATAATATAATAATAATTATTATTTATTTACTATCTCATAAAATATTCAAATTATCAAAGAAAGTATAATTTAATAAAAAAGAGAAAAATTTTAAAAATAAATAATAAAATCTCAATTAAAAATTAAAATTTAAAATAAAAAATTTATATTAGACATAAAGATAATGGTTGAAATTTGATTTCTGTCATTTAATTTAAAAAACTTATGATAAAAAAATTTTAATGTTAAAATTGAAAATATATGATAAACGCAAAAGTGGAAATTTAATTTTAAGATATTAGTTAATATTGCCAATTGATTCTCAAAAAGTAAACAAAAAAATATAAATAAATAGTAAAATTTAGATAGAAATAAAACTTAAAATAAAGATAATAGTAATAATTTAATATTGAGAGATTAATTAAGATTAGATATATTAATTTTTTATTTTATTTTTTAAAAATTTGAAGAAGATGAAAAAACAATAAAATTTAAATTATTATTATATCATGCGACTTTATTAGAAATAA
The DNA here is from genome assembly GCA_026873985.1 of Saraca asoca. NCBI lineage: Eukaryota > Viridiplantae > Streptophyta > Magnoliopsida > Fabales > Fabaceae > Saraca > Saraca asoca. The sequence continues at coordinate 22,298 of JANHAO010002475.1, forward strand.
AGATGAGATAACATTACAGATATAATATTTGTGAGGTTATTAGATGAAAACGTTTTCTAAGATATCTATTTTATTAAATAGTATAGATCTCTCTCTCTCTCTCTCTCTCTCTCTCTCTCTCTATATATATATATATAAGAATGGGCCTATAACTTCACATCCTTTGTGGCCCATTTATCTATCACCCTTGGATCTAAATGTATTTGCTGACACCTCACGGGATGAATGCAATTATTTTTTATTTTATTTTTTAAAATTAAATTCACCTTCAAAATTTAGTCTAATTATATTTACATCCATCTATTTTCATAAATGTATACTCATTTATCTTACTATTTTGTGACAGGAAAGATAAGTGCAAACTTAAATAGAAGGAAAACAAAGGTTAATATATATAAAAAAGGGGTGGTCAGTGTACATTTCTACTAATCGCACTGGTGTACGCCGACTGGATTTGTTGGGTTTTTAACTAATTTTGCAACCAATTTTAAATTGGTTTGGTTTGCCTGTTCGTTCCTTTTTTTTTTTTTTTTTAATTTGATAACCAAACCAACCCAGAAAATGCGATTTGGGTTGGTTTCGGTTGGTTGGGTTACCATTTTTTTCTGCCACGTATTATAACATACTATAATAAAATTAAATTATAATAAATGCAAATAAAGAATAAAGCACAGCTGAAATACTTATAATAGTGTGAGAGTCATCATAATACACATAACATAGTATCAAATTTAAGTTTTGACAAACATCATCATTAATGATGATATCATTCATCATAATTTAATTCATGAAAATGGTAAAATATATTTTGCTTGAAAATATTTTTCTTAATTTTTATGTTCCCTTCTTTCAACTATAAACACTTTAATTTATTTTCATTATCATGAAATGTCATTTTTCTTATTTTTTTAAAATATATAAATCGGGACAATTGGGTTGAGTTAGTTTTATGGATTAAAATTCTTAAACCCATCAACTGACTTGAACCTTATGAGTTGAGGATTTTATAACCCAAACCCAATCCAACCACTTAGCCTAAACTACCAAAATGTTTTCAATTGGGTCAGGTTGATTGGGTTCGCGGATCAATACTGACTCGCTTCCACTTTTCCAATACTTCCAATATAGAGCAAGTGTGGCCTACCTCCCATCCAAAACAAGTGAACTTTGTACCAACTAATTATCGATTTAAAACAAATAATTATTATGTTAAATTGATACCAAATTTGTATCATTGAAATAAATAATATATAAAAATAGCATCCAAAAGTTCCACATGTCAATTTAATGGAGATTCTTACTATATTCTCTATCTTTTAAAAGGCAAGTTTGTTACACTTTTCCAATATTTTAAATATAGAGCAATCAAAAATTTTCTCTTTGCCGTTTGAGCCATCTCTTTTTCTTGACTCTGTGTCATAGTCAAGATCTTCCTTTTCCTCCTCATGTTGGTTGAGAGGATTTGAAAGCAACACTTTTCTTTTCTTTTTATTATTTGGTTGTTTCATAGAGTTTCTCTCATATGCTATGAGTTTACCTCTTAGTTCATTGTAAGCTAAAGTTACGAGATTATTCCCTTCTTGTACGTCATCAACTTTAGATTGCCATTGCTTAAGGAGAATCCTCTGTATTTTTATGATGAGTTTTCATCGGAGATAACTCTTCCAAGATTATGGAGGTAATTCACAATTGTGGAGAACCTTTCAAACATAGGTTCAATCTTTTTTATCTTCCTCCATTATGAATTTTTCATATTCATGAACTAGCATGTTCACTCTAATATTTTTTACTTGGCTAGTTCCTTTATCATTGACTTTTAGTTCATTCCACATGGCCTTAGTTGTGGTACATTTTGAAATCTTTTTCAATTCACTGAGAGTCATTGCAAACACGATCACACTCATCACCTTTGCATGAGTTGCTTCCTTTTTGAAGTCAGTGTTATATTATGAAATCCAAGGGCATGATTAGCACGAATCATCCTATGGTGACCCACGAACCCATAAGTAATCCATGATTGAAAATCCTTTCATAATTTGAAAATATGAAGAAAATCATAACTATCGGCACCTTTATATTTAAAACTCATGGTATACAAATTTTTAGCAAAAATCATTTTAAATAAATGATTTCTAATTTCCATAGAAATAATAAAACTTTTTTTTGAAAAACAAAATTCATAACTAGGATATATTGTCTGGTTAGACAGACACTAACTACTAAAATATGTCATGGGAACACGTGCCTAATTCTAATCACATGCAATCATGAAGTCTCTCTCATCTAATACAACTTCCATCAAATTCATTAAATTGAAAAATATTAATGACTAGAGTGAGTATGAACTCTCAGTGAGCAAAAATAACTAACCTATCTTTAGGTTGAAAACGTTTTGGTCATACATATTCATATAACTCTCTCTCTCTCTTTCTCTCTCTCTCTCTCTCTCACACATACACACACACACACACACACACACACATGGACATATAACTCATGTCCATTATTCATGCAACTGATATCTTGTCCACACTGAATATTTTGAATCTTAATAACTGATCTGAACCTTACTGATACTGATATTATGATTCTGTTATACTCATGAATTTCATCATAAAGCTTATCTTACAAAGGTCTTATCATACTATAAACCTTGTAAGATTTGCAAATATGATTATATTGATATTGGTGATTATTGGAAGAACGATATTTACTAATACTTATAACATGAAAACTTATAACTAATTTGTCCTTTGAGACGATACATAACATTTCTTATAAATTTTTGCTTATTTATACCTGTTCCTAGGTCCTCCTGTTGCCATGGGTGACCAAACATATCACTGGCCTCTTGTTGCATTGTGTGACTATGCATGAATATACATCTTCTAGTTGATTTAGGTCTTCTAGCTCTCATATTTACATATTAGTTCTTAAACACAAACATCACCATAGTATACTTTTCTTTTGTATATACTATTGAGTTTCTTTTACTACCCCTGTCTACTAGACATCTTCATTTTTATAAATTTCTAATTTATTATATCTTTTCTAATGCATATTACGTAATTATGAAATGAGAATATTCATAGGAATATGCTATCATTTAAAGAAACTTTTATCCCTTGAAATTAAAAGATACACTTAAAATGTAAGAGGTTATAAATTTGCTAAAATAAGATACCTAGTTTATTTGAAAAGAATAACAGCTAGCCTAAATAATTTAAATAAAATAAAATTGAAGAAAACTTCATATTGTAAAATAATTTACTTATAAATATTTTTGATAAATATATTTGTCAATAAACCTTTCAAAACTTGTAATTAATAGTTTTGAAGAAAATTAGATTTGAACACATAAACCAATTTATTTTTAAATCCTTGAAAATTCATATGGTCTGAATACTCCATGCTTTTATGTTTATGCAAAGCTGGGATTCTTAAGATTATCCACAACTTGGACTTGACACTAATTTCCCATTGCTTATCCCATAGCAAACATACATTTAAACAATTATGCATATGATCACGTAGGAAAACAATTCCTAACTCTACATCCTATCAGTAAATTCTAGACTGTACCTAAATCCTTATGTATTTACTTTCTAGGTCTATTCCTGATTTACCTCATGTTTTTTTTACCTTTACAAGTCTATTAATAATTCATCATTTTTTATTGCAATTATTTAGGCCTAATATCAATTGATTAAATTCTTTGGCCTAATTTCCAATTTTTAACATACAAACTACATTTGGGGTAATTTCCCAAATGTTATACTTTATATGAAAAGGAAGCCAGATGGTAGAATTCTCAATCACCTAATTGAAGGGAATCTCCTAGGAATTGCAAGCATGAGCCTATCTCTAGTATTGATCTTGGTCTTTAGTCGTTGGGAAAACACCTTACAACAACCTAAGAGACAGTAAGAAGATCAAAACTAAAGCTAAAAGAACTTAAGATAAAAAATCATACTTTTTAGGCCAAAAAATTTATCTTAGCTTGACACCTCTGAAGAGCGCAAACTAGAATCTTAATTGACTGAGCAATGATCCTTAGAGAGCTACTTATTTGCAAATGATGATTAAGAATTTTCGCCAAAGGAAGCTTTCCTTATATAGGCTTAGGGAGGTGCTAGGTCAACCTGTCATGCATGGTTAATTAAACACGTAAAACTATATTGACTAGTCCACCCTCAAGGATTGAGCCCGTGGTCATTTGGCGACCCTTCCAGTTTTGTGTTCAAGTCTAGTAAGGTTAACCCTAGAGGGTGTTACAAATTCTCCTCTTTTAGATAATTCATCCTTGAATTGTCCCTTTGGGCACATTCTAGAGTTTAAGAGGTTTGTTTTTATCTTATCCTAACTGTACAGTTTTTTTTACTAATCCTCTTGTCATGCCTTTAATTGCTCCCTTAATCTATGTTTCCTTGTTACTAGTTGACCCATTTCCATATCCTTATCTCTATCATTAATCTAATCTTTTGTCTATTTATCATTAATCCTTTCCTTTCATACTAATCTTGCTTTAAATGTTATGATATCCATCATGCTTTTACTGCACTACTTTTTCTACCTTAACTGTTATGGTATTCATTGCTTCCTTAGTTCTTTCCTTATCTCACATAGATTTGCATTCAGCTCATAACTCCTGGATTTATAAAACCATGAAAAAAATTTCATTAATTTATAAACTTAAAACTCAAATTTAAGTGTCACCATAGAGCAACTTATCTACATCAAAACAATCAATTGAAAGGAAAGAAATCAAACATAATTTTGAATCATAATAAGATCCTAAAACATAAATCCTAATGTCTTAGTTTGAATCTTGTTATAGATCCAATACTATTGCATCTCGAATATCCTCTTAGTGTTCCTCAATGTGGTTCATCATTTGTTCCATTTTTACATCTGAGGCTTGAATACTTTGATCCGTTGCCCCTAGTCTTTCATCCACCATTCCCATTTGTGTTGAAATAGTCCTAAAGAGTTTATAGATTTAAGTGATAGTTCACTGTCTTAGTGGTATGCTTTTTTGGGCTCTTGCCAACAAGCCTTAAAAATTAGTGTTCTTCTTTGTCCATTTGTGGCATTACTTCTTGACTCACTTCTTCGTTTTATTTGTTGCCTATATCACATTTGGGTTCTCGGGACTCACTAGCCTCTAACCATCCTGTAGCCCAACTTGAAGAATTTATTCATAGAGATGGGTTTTGGATATCATCCTTCAAAAGTTTCAAATCCATATCCAAAGTTTAGAATAACCGTGATAGTCGATCTATACAATAAAGATCTCTGAGTCTCTCACCAAGCCATGACCAACATGTAATTTATGATAGCCTGTGGTAGGTTGCATCTTCTTCCATCTTGTAGTAAAATTATCATGTTCAAGTTTGCACACATGACCTCATTTCATCTTTCTAATTATCTCTCACACCATTATTTTCTATCCCATGTCTTGATTTCCCTTTTTCTTACGTTGACCTCTCTTCCAATTAGCTCTTCGTTATCATGCCTATTTGCTACTTGATCTTGTAACTATTTTGCCTATTATTTATCTTCCTTTTATTTTGTGTTCATTTCATCTATCTATCTCTTGCAATTTCCTTACTCTCGTGACTTATTAGTCCCTTACATCTTGGTCGTTCATTCTTGATTTTATACTACCATTGTCTTGTAATCTTTCTATTGTTCAGCCTTTATATTTTATCATGAGCTTAATTTTTTATGATCATTCCTATGCTTGGAACTACAGCCTATTCCAACTCCTTGGTTTGCAACTCTATGTAATCTCTACTGGTCTCGCTTTTCCATTTATCTTATTTATCATAACTTGGTCCTTTTTACTTGTTCCCTTTTTTTTTACCTTTTTCTTTCCTCATTCTCAAAACCTAACCTCAAAATAAAAATATCCAATTTTACTCTCCTATTTTGGTTTAGGGGTATTATTGTCCTTTTGGCTAGATTTTGTCATTTTAATTTTTAACTTCATGATTACTTGCATTGCATGGGATTCTATCTTATTTGACTCACCACCCTCACATTGGGGTAAATTAGTCTTTGTCACCTTGTGGCTAACTAGGGGTAAAATCATCCTTGTTGCTTTGCTCTTACTCTTAGGGGTAATCTCAACTTTTATCACTAGGAATTTTTCCATTATCGTCATTATGTTCCTTGCTATTCTTTTCTAACCTGTGTCCAGGGGTATTCTTATCATTCTACAATTTTTCTTACCCACTTGAGGGTATAAACATCATTCTTAGAACCTATAATAATTTATATTCTATTTATCAAAACAATTTCTTATGTCATGGTAATTTTTATTACATGGGCTTGACTACTTTTAGTGGTTGGATTAATGGATTCCCTGAAAATAATGTGTATTCTTGGGCGTATACTATTGATGAATCAGTTTTGTCGAGGTCGAATCACATTAATAATTTATAAAATTGAAGTTACCTAAACTATTTGTAGCATAGGCAATCCGGGTCGAATCC
>JANHAO010002476.1:0-28663 GCA_026873985.1 Saraca asoca
TGTGATACATGGAAGGAATCAAGTTGTTGGATAACTTGTGACCACCATGATCCAATCATTTCAATTCAATTAAAGATGATGACTTAATAATTTCAACGTATGGTGACCAATTATGGTTTATTGTTGAATCTTCAAGTCGTCGCATAGGCCAAGTGGGAGATTGTTAGATTATTTTAATAATCTATAGTGGCCCATGTAACAAATGAACTGGCTTTAAATAAAAAATGACCTAATGTGATAGTTGTTTGGTCTAATGGTAATTAAAGTCAGAGGGGGTTATTTTAAATTTTAAAATTTAAAGTTAAATCCCTCCCCTCTCCCTTCATATAAATGGTTGTCTACAGTTAGAAAAGAAATGACATCAAAATACGTATCTTCACCATCAAATATATAGAAAAAAGGAAGGAAGAGAGGGGAAAACTCACATACAAGAGCATTGATCAAGAGGAATCAATAGAAATCATCAAGATCAAATCATGGATGCAGGTAAAGGTTTTTAACCCTTCATTATAGATATTAAATGTAATAGTGAGAATTATAATATCCAAGATCTCTTCATGGTCTTTATGATTTAAATGTTTTCATCAACAACACAATTGAATTAATATCAATGACAAAATTAATAATTTCAAAAATTAATTAAATCAACATGCTCAACTTTTCATCCCTAAAACTATCAAGGATATTATCTAACTAGTTAATCTAACTTAATCTAATTCAATATATATATATGATTCTTAAATATAATTCAAAATTTAACTAGTTAATCATAATTCAAGTATATAAGAAAAAACACCTAATAATTAAAAGGAACAATTACAATTAATTCAATAATTAATCAACTAATAATTAAAAATAGGTATTAACTTGTGTGTACTAGTAAGAAAAATGCCAAATAAACTTACACAAACTTTAGCTTGGAACTACATACATCAAAATAAGAAAGATTAATTATATCATGAACATGTAACAATTCAACAAAGCAATTGGTACAAGTATTAAACAAAGCATTAGAAACAATTTAATTGGTTTCAAATTGTAAATTTTATCTTCAAGGTGCAAGAATCAAGTTACAGAGATAGAGAGGAGTTATGATACGGTAGTGGAAGGAGGAAAAGAGGAAAATGGGGAGAAGGGCACCATTTAGGGTTAAAGGAATTTTCAAATTTTTGATGGATTTTTTTTTAAAAAAATCTATCATACACTAAATTTCATTAGAAATAGTGAGTAAATTTATTAAATTTTGTGCCAATTTTTTAATGGATTTTTTTGTTAAAAAATAATTTCTAACCAATTTGTTTTTAGTAAAAAATTAATGACCATTAGAATTTTAATGCCACTTTCTGACAGATAAAATTGATAAAAAAATTTCATTGGAAATCATGCCTATTGTAGCAGTGTGTGTAGATTACATGATCTATTTATGTTATTCAATTGACAAAGCATTAATTGAATATAGTAAATTGCATGCAATAAAATAGATTTCTAGTTATAAATCCTTGATCAAATCAAAAAACAAAGTCTTGTTAAAAACTCCATATTTTCTCAACAAAGCCTTAACTATTAGATTACAGAAATGGGTTCACTGATCACTCATCAAAGCTCTTGAAATTTCAAACTTGTTGAAAATGCTAGTCTTGATAAAGCCTACAACAACCTTGGAATCATTAGTTTTGATGGCTTTTGCTTACACCCACTTTGAAACATAATCAACTACAAGCAAGATGTAAAGAAAACCATAGGATGAAGTGGATGGACCCATGAAATCAATACCCCATACATAAAAAGTCTCACAAACAATAATAAGGGTTTGCATCATTTCATTTCTATAGGTTAAATTACTTATCCTTTGACACTGCTCACAACATAAGAATCATGAAATAGAGTAGGCCAATAAAAATCACAATCTAACACAATCTAATACTTTCCTAGCTATTCTCTTGGGCCCAAAATATACACCATAGACATAAGCATGACAAAAAGAAAGGATAGAATGAAATTTAGAATTAGGCACACATCTCCTAATAATTTGATTTGAGCAATAACTTCATAAATAAAGATCAACCCACACATAATATTTAGCATCACTTTTCAACTTATCCTTCTTAGCTTTACTTAAGTCATTAGGCAAAGTCCTAGCAACTAAGTAATTAAGGAATATTACCTCAGCTTGAAAAACTACTTATCAAGAAAAAAGTCTTGCAATGGTAATAAATTCTATTCTCTTATCAAAATGTTCAAATGATTTGCTACTAAGTTCCCAACTCCTTTCTTGTCAGATCAAATTCTTGCAACAAAAGTTACATGATCAGAAAACACAACAACCTTAGACCCAAGTAGATAAGAACAAAATTTATCTAAAGCAAACACTATGGTCAGAAGTTCTTTTTCTATTATGAAGTAGTTGCATTGGGCTAGATCAAGAGTCCCAGATGAATAACGGATCACAGAAGCTTACATGCCAACCCACTGGCCTAAAATTGCTCCCAAAGCATAGTTTCTTGCATCACACGTTATCTCAAATGACAACTCCCAATTTAAAGGTTGAATGATGGAAATTGAAGTCAATGTAGCCTTCAACTTATTAAAAACCTCTTTGCATTCTTGGATGAACTCAAATGGGACCTCCTTTTGTAGTAATATAGACAAGGGCTATGCTACTTTGGAGAAATCTCTAATTAACTTATCGCAAAAGCCTACATGACGAAGAAAAGAACGTATTTCCTATATGCTTGTGGAGTAAGGCAAGCTTAAGATCAAATCAACTTTTGCCTTATCTACTGCAATGCCTTTACTGAAACTACATGTCCTAAAATTATTCTTTTTTCAACCTTGAAATGACATTTTCCAAAATTTAGAACATGATTTGTCTCTATACAATTCCTAAGCATATAGGTCAAGTTCTCTAAGCTTCCATCAAAGGAATCACCATACCCTAAACCCTAAAATCATCCATAAACACCTCTATGCAATACTCTCAAAAATCTAAAAAGATACTTATCATGCACCTCTAGAAAGTAGTAGGTGCATTATAAAGTCCAAAGGGTATCCTCTTGTAAGGTTCCAAATGGGCAAGTGAAGGTTGTTTTCCCTTGATCCTCTAGTTTAATCACAATTTGAAAGTAGCTTTTATAATTATCAAGAAAGTAGTAATGGGATTTGCTAGCCAAATGCTCAAGCATATGATCAATGAAGGGTAAAGGGTAATGATTTTTTCAGGTTAATACATTCAGCTTACAGTAACTTATGTAGACACACCAACCATTTTGAATTCTGGTTAGAACAAGGTCATCATCCTGATTCTTCACTACAATGATTTTAGCTTTTGTTGGAACCACTTGAATTGGACTAACCCATTTGCTAGTTCAAATTGGATAAATGATTCCTGCTTCCAACAACTTCTTGATCTCTTTCTTGACTACATCCATCATGAAGAATTTAATCTTCTTTGAGCCTTTTTGGTTAGTTTAGTCTCATATTCCAACAAAATTCTATGCATGCATATAAAGGGGCTAATGCCTTTGATGTCTAGTATAGCCCATCCAATGGTTGTTTTGTGATCTCGAAGCATTCTAATTAAGTTCTCATTTTGTTTAGGTGTCAAATTCTTTACTATTATAACTAGACGTGCTACACCATCTCCTACGTATACATACTTTAGATGGTATCGTAATGGTATCTCCTAAGTATACATACTTTAGATGGTATGGTAATGGTTTCAATTCTAAAACTAGTGCTTAGGCCACTAAAGGTAGCAACTTGGTATGGGAAGGAAAATTGAATTGAAGTAGAATTTTCCTTGAATTAAAAGAAAAGTTTAGCCACTAATTACAAGAGAATTAAAAATAAAAATAAAAGAAAAGAGAAGACCTAAATGGGACTAATATTCTCAACCTAGGAGAGCTTTTCTTTCTTTACAAATTTAGAGAAAAGAATGAATCAATAAATGCTTTAGCTAGGTTTTGCTATAAGCTTTCTCTTCTCCTTACTTGGGTTGGATGAAGACATAGTTGGACCTTAATATCATCACGGGAATTACAACTCTACTTCTTAGTAGCCCACTGACCTAGATTTCACTAAAAATAGAGGTTTTTAACCTAACATATGAGGCAAAATCCAAAACAACCTTTACAGAGCAAATCAACCCATAATAGATTTTGCTTTTTAGATTCATAGCCCTAAAACTCTTCCAAATGGCACCATTTCATCTTGAGTACTTCATAAAAGTTGAAGAGGTCAATTATAGCTATCAAATGGGCTTAGACTTACACCATTTGAAGGACTGATGTTACAAAAATAATAAAAATATTGAAACTGGTTTAGGATCAATGGATTAACACTCTGTTTCAAATTTTGGTCTAATTTTAACCCATTAAACATCCAAACCAGGCTTAAGACTCTTCATAACAATTATAGGCATCACTTTTGTATTTCCAATGATATAAGAATGATTCCAATTAAAGGTCTAAAACTTTAGATGCAACTAAAAGTATAATACAATGTCAAATTATTGAATTAATTCAAATTAGTCCCAAATCTGACTAAATCATGAAACTAATCATAAGCATTCTAATTTGCGAAAAATCATGACAAAAGCTTAAATGAAGAGAAGGTATAAAATATATAAATATTACACTCATAAGTGCCTATGCCAATGATGATGGTGTTGAATAGAGTGCCAATCTGTGAGAGTTTGATTGTTGTCACCATCACTAGATCTTAGTAGAGAACATTGATCATCATCTTGTTGCATTTTGCAATTTTCCCACTCATAAAGAATTGAAGAGATTAAATGGAGATATCATGAATATAAAATTTTTGTGGCACAAGTGTATCCAAGATAATAAAAATTAGTTTTAAGATGAAGCTTATGATATGTAACAAGAATCAACAATAATATTTCATTTAAAATCTACCTAAAATAATCAAAATAACAAACAATAGTAGTTTTGAATTAGTATGATATTCCAGTGGTCATTATGCAAGCAAATCTAGATGGATTTTGTTTTCCTTATACGCTATTGAAAATAAAGATATCAATTAAAATATGCAAAGGAGTAGAAAATATTATCAAAATTGAATGAAATCATGAATCATTGACATTCCAAACAGAGCTATCAACCATAACAAAGTAAAATTGATCATGGAATGTCAACTAGTTGAAATTTTCAAATGAACAAAAGTAGGAGCAAATCACACTCAATCAATAATAGGTGGAAAGGAAATCAAGATTTAGTAATAAAGAGCATTAGAAATTATAATTGGAAAGGTTTGAAGCAGATTTATTAATATTTAAGTGGAAATAGAATGTAGATTTGTAGGTTTTCAAATCGCAAATGACATTGATTAATAAACACTCCAAACTTCGATGGTTGAATACGGTGACCAGAAGTGACTTGCACAAAAGCTTGAGTGGTAGAGACCACCAAAACCTCTCTGATGCTAAAGTTAGAAAGAATTAAAATGAAAGAGTAAAATATTTAATAATAACAAATTAAACTCATGCCTTTCCTTTTATAGATAACTGGAGTGGCAAAGGGGGTTTATATTAATCTAAGGCCTTTAGCTAAGCTAAGTCTCGCTTATTTTGTCAAGCCATTGGCCTTATATTCATCACCTTGTATTTTCTTTTCTTTTTCTTGAAAAAATCAAATCCATACATAACTAGTTTTTCTAAAACCATCCAATTTCATAACCCACTAAAATCCTAATCCAGATAAGGATTTAGGTTATGTAAACCTAGAAGTCATAGGTATTAGTGTTATAGAACCCTAGGATAGAACCGAAACTTTAGACAATCTTTGAAATGATCATTATAATGAAAATGACCACCCATACTTATTCTTTCAAGTTGTAGATAAGAAAGATACCATTTATAGTCACAATCTAGAATAATTTTTCATATTTTTTGCATATATCATTAAAAACATTAGCGTTTTGCCCCTTTTTTTCCTATTTCAACAAGCCATTCTAAAATTCATGAATGTCAATCCCACCCAACTAACCTTTAATGCTTAGGTATTCTTTGAATTATTGGAGGCTATCTGCAAGGCTAAGAATCTTAAGTCATTTGTTTCTATTTTCTTTTATTTCTTCAATTACTCCACAAAAGAATTGGATCTATCTTACTCAAAGAACCTATCGGGTCCTCTCCACTAACCCTTATTCCAATGTTCACAATTGGAAAGAATCTTTTTTCAAAGTATTTTATAAAGGTGGCTCTCCCTTCTAGTTAAAGAATGGGGGAGTCATTATTTCTCATTATTTGATTGAGGCCCAATTCTGTTCCAAAGAAAATGGAGAAAGAGAAATATTCGGAGGTCAACTATTAGACTATTGAAATCTTAGAAGAAATTAGCCCTTTGGACATGAAGACTATATTAAGTGTGTTTTGAATTCTTTAACTTTTGTTATTTATTTTATGTAACATCCCAAATTTTTTAAAATGAATTTTTATAAAAAAATGGTTTTTTGAAAAAATCTGAAAAGGGCAACTTTGAAAAGTTTGAGAATTTGAAACTATACATTTTGGGTTACAAAGCATTCAAACATAATGGAAAAAGATTTTATGAATAATAGAAATATTCAAAAAGTAGGAGCTATCAATTTGGATGTTCATGGAATAAAATTTGTGTTTTTTAAATTTAATTTCTGAAAAAAACTTTGGAGATATCAAAAATAAGGTTACAAGTGCCCAACTTATAGTTATTACAAAATTAAATAATTTAATTAATTTGTATCAAAATTTCACGATCACTGGCGATTAGTGAGCATGTCAATTTTGGACTTTAGATGAAATTGGTGAAATCATCAAATAAAAAGAATTATAAACTTGTTAAAGAAGTAGTCAAAGGGAGTTGACCAATTTTATTTTGCATTTTTTCCCTTTAAGAGGTAGTTTCCCTCTTCTTTTATGTTTGATTCCAGTTGTTTCTAGCAATATTACATCTTCTTCTCCAAACTTGGAGCTTCTCTCTCTACAAACTCTCCTTCTCTCTTCTGGTATCCTTCATCCTTCCATGTAAATTTCTTGTTTTTTTATAGTTAATTCCTATCTTCTTCCTCTTCAATTTAACATCAAAATCTTGTTGATTCATGGAGTAAAATTTGAGTTATGAATTTTTGAAATCTGCTATCATTATTCACTTTACTATATAACCATGAATCAATCTAATTTTTATTGTGTTTTAGAACATGAATTTGTTAGATATACCTTGTTTCTGATAAATGGAATCATAATCCAATCATATATTATTAGTTAAAGAGGAAAAATCCTTGGAAAATTTGAAAGCTAATAAGCTATTATTTTGTGTTTTTGAAGAATAATGAAGATCTTTGTGAGATCTGTTTGATTTGTTTGTTTCTATCTTTTAATGTGAGTAATCCTTATATTTCTTGTGAATTATGATATGTTCTTACTTGTGATTCATTGATTAGTTGGTGCTAATGGATGTGATAAGTTTTTACTGATTGTATAGCCAAATTTGATGATGAATGGATCTATTAAGATGTTGTTTAGTTTGCCATGGGAATAATTAAGTTATAGGCTTATTTAACCTTTCAAAACATGTTGAAATAAGGAATTATAGTAGAAGGTTGAATATAGATTTGCTTCCCCTATTTTTTTGCTATTTACATGCAAAACCTACTTGTGTAAGTCGAATCATAGCTTTTTGAACTAAACTTGCAATCAAGCTTGCAATAATCTAGCACTTTTGTTCTTACAATTTGACTCAAATTTTGAATTAAATTTTTATGATTTGAATCAATATTTCCCTCTATATTTTTTGATTTTGATTGCAACTTGGATCATGTTTAAATTTGGACTTCCTGAAAGTTTTCAAAATTAAATGAGTAGCCTCACATTTTCAATTGAATTTCCTTGATTCTACTTGAATTTGTTTGGCAATTCTAATCATAATTTTGTTCAAATTTCAAACCTGATTTGGCTCATAATTCTGATCGCTTCTCTAGAATCTTTTTTTTTTCACTCTTTTCAGATCAAACTTCTTTCTCTTTAAAAATATTTTATTTCTTGGGGGTCTAAACTTGCATGAAATGAAATTAAGTTAAATAAAACAAATGAGAAGTCTTGAATGAGTAATTTCCAAGTTAATATTAATCGATGTAGTAATTGTTTATACAACAATGTTATGGAAGCAATATGGATAGTTATAAAGATAGTGTGGTGGAGAATGTGTGTTTAAGACAATAATGAAATGATGATCTATACGTGGATAATAAAAAAAATGATCATGATACTTGTTATAATAATGAGAACCATATAATTATGAATGAGGTCAAAGTTTGAATATTCTTTAAGAAATGGCATGTGATATATGATGGCAATGATAAGTGATATATATGATAAATATGATATAAAATATATGTGAATGATAGATGACATGATAATGAGAATAAAAATAATGCTATTGAGATACTTGAAAATTCCCCATAAAACATGAGATAACAAGTGACAAATGATTGTGATTGGGGAAATGCAATTATTATGAATGGTATTAGGGTATAATGTTTGATAACGTATACAAGATATTGAATAGTATGTGATGATCATTGTTGGCATTATAATCATTATAATTGATTATATAGTGTAAAGCTTATTTGTATACATGAGACATGGAATGATATACAATGTTATGAATGATATGAGAATGATGGGTTATGGTGGGAAATAACAAACTGAGTCTTGGATCTGTGTGTTCCAATATGGTGGAGGGGCATAAGGAGGGTGCTAAAGGGATAAGGCAAGGTTTGTGCAGGTTATGGTTGGAATGAAGTAACAAGGAGGTTTACATTACTTTTCTTTATTATGTTGTTTATTGGAATTGTTATTTTTAATACATTGAAATGTGATAAAATATGACTTGGTTATGTGACATGGTTATTATTGATAGCTTGAAACAATATGAATAGTATGATTTATAACAATTATTCTAAAAAATTGTGAAAGAAGATTTAATATGGTAAGACAATGTAATATAAACTCATGTGAAGACTAAGTCTTGTGAAATGCTAGAAAGTAATATAGTACTGTGACCTGAACATATAATGATTGATGAGAATAACTTAAGCCCATGAGAAAATCATGGTTCTTTATAGTGTGACAATTAAAATATATTGTGATATTACTAAGAGGTTGATTCCTTGGGTTTTTATAATGTGTTGAATAATTCTAGCATGAGATATTCTTTCTAAGGATATGATGCATATGTGTCTTGTTAAATGTTGATGAATTCATATGTTAGGTATGAATTTATCTCATTGAGCCCTAGACTCACTCTTTTGTGGGTTATTGTTTTTTTAAGATTCTCAAGAAATTATTGTTAGTCCACCTCTGAAAAGTAAAGATGGGCAATAATTTCATGGAAGTCACTGCTGGTGTAAATACCATTATTATAGAGAGTCCTTTAGGAATGTATGTTTATTATAAACTTGTTGAGAGCTTATTGAATAAAAGTCTAAACAGGTGTGCGCCATGGTTGGCGATGCCTTTGTACATTATGAAAACATGTTTAGAAATCAATGTTTCTCCCTTTGTCTATAAGTTTGCCCTATCAACCATTTGCGTTTAAGTATAAACAAGTGAGAAATATTAAAATAAGTATGAGTAGAAATGAATAATAAAGACAAGTTAAAGGCTAGTGATAATCAATCAGGGATTGATATTTACGCCAGTCATGACTAGGAGTTTGGATCTGACATTTTATTTAGTTGCTAATTCATTCATTTGACCTTCATATGGCTGATTATGTTTCTTGTTTTTAGTAGATTGCCATTCGACCTAATGATAACATAACTCAAACAAGGGTAGACATTCATGGTTTGGTCTTGTTAACACATAGTTTTCACTATAATAATAAGAAGCCTATTAGCAATCATGGTATCTAATTCATGCATTTTGCACACCAAATGGCTAAACCAATTACCACCTTTTTTTAAAAAAAAAAAATTCTTAATTTATACATGAAATATTCCATGCATGAGTACTTGTTAGTTCACATACAAAATATGTGCTAATCAAGTAAGCTATGCCTTCATCAAAACAACAATTTCACTTGCAAGTCTCCTTAGTGGCCTAAGCTATGATTCTTCACAAGCTTGAAATTTTTTATCATTCTTTACACTAGACTAAAGTAGCATTTATATATGTTTCAAGAACAACTGTTCAAGAAATTTATGTATTAAAATTACTAAAATTTACAAGCATGTAAATAAAAATTCAAACTTTATACCATGGCCTATTTCAAACAAATCTTGAATTCCAAACAAGCTTTAAATCCCCTAGGGCTAAACCCTAAGGCCATACTTAGACAAAATTTTGTTTTCCACCACTCATTACCACAACATGGCTAAATCATGCCCCTAAAGAAATGGGTTTTCTTGCTCATGATTTTGACATGCAAGGCTATAACCATACATGCTCTCAAGCTAGTTTGAATTTCAGCTAAAGTATTTACCATTTTCTCTTAAGTGGCCAAAGCTACCTCTAAAGGAGTGGGTTCATCATTCTTGAATCTTATCATGCAAAATCATACTAAGACTCATTTCCCATGCTACATACCCTATTTGCATCAAGTTAAACTAATGCTTTACATAAAATTTCCTTTATGACCAAAGCATGTATCATCTTTTAAGTGGGGATTTTTTATTCCATTTTCAAGATTTCAACATGCAAAGAGCATTCTAAATACAACTACTCATAAGAACCCATATATGTATTTATATATTATCATTCTTATTAAAAAATGACTGACAATGACATTCTTGTTTTCAATTGTAATCTTGGATGTGTATTTTTGACAATGATCATTTTGCTTAAAATTTTAAGTTTTATAGATACTGTTGAAGCTTGTTTTCACTTGTTGCATAAATTTTTAAGATTCTTATGCTTGATGTTATCTTGTACTAAAATATGATCTATTTATGCTCAGAGTCATCTTGTGCCAAGTTTTCAGCTATTTATGTTGTTTGGCACCTTGTGCTAGTATGTAAGCACGTTATAGTCATTGGCATCTTGTGATAGGATGTGAGCAATGTATGCTCGTTGGTATCTTGTACCAAGTTTGGAGCTTTTATGCCTAATGACATCTTGTGTCAATAATTGAATTGAGCTTTTAAATCTTTTTAAGCAATTTTGCAATCATTGCAACTAACTTTAAATTTGAATTATTTATGCTAAGAAATAACTTGTCTAAACAACTTGTCAATCCAACGTAATTCTTTCCTAATTAAAACATCAGTCTTAAGAAAAATGCCCCCAAAACAATTAGGTCTATCAAATCTATTATATCATGGTTCTTTAATGAGAACAATAGAATCAACAAGACAACTATTAAAGTAGCATAAACTCTTGGCATGGACATTAAACATTCAGTCATTCACCATTTACTCTTTCTCTTTATGCTCCACACCTTCCTTTTTAGATTTTCTGATCGGTGTTTTGTCATTTACAAACATTGACTCTAATTCAGGTTGTTTGCTAACCTTAGACTTCTATTCACCATCCAAACTACTCATGTCCCATTTATAAGCCATTAGTTGATCAGCCCTAACTTGTTCAAGGCCATTCTTAGTAGGAAACTTTATCAAAAGATGAGTGGTTGACATGATAGCTTGAGCTTGATTCAAAAACATATATCTAAAGGGCATTACAGATTGTGTTCAAGGTGCCAACCATTAAAAATTCAACATCTATATTTTGGATTTGAGGCCAGGTTCCCAAAAAAAAAACTGTTAACTTCATTGACGCAAAGACAAGTATTTGCTTTCCTGAGAATCCAACCAACTTTCCCTCATTCAAGCTTTAGATTGAACTATGAATTGCCCTAACCATGTAAGCATATAGGATATTAGTTGAACTTCCTTAATTAACTGAAATCCTCTTTGTTACATAGTTGTGGATAGTTGTGGTGATAACCATTGGATCATTATCTTTGCAATTAAAATGTGGAATGTAATCTTCTTCAGAAAATGATATGGTGGGCTATAGTTTTTGTTTTAGCCATTTTCCTTTCATGATCATCACTAATCATAGATGCCATTTTCCCATGACTTCTACTAGTCTACTGAAAGCTTATACAATCACTTATTGTTGCTA
Organism: Saraca asoca; assembly: GCA_026873985.1. Classification (NCBI taxonomy): domain Eukaryota; kingdom Viridiplantae; phylum Streptophyta; class Magnoliopsida; order Fabales; family Fabaceae; genus Saraca; species Saraca asoca. Next base: position 12,119 of record JANHAO010002476.1, read on the forward strand.
TAATCATATTTATTATAATATTGCAAATGGACTCTTGTAATTAACTCTTCAATCTAACATACTCATTGGTGGTGTGGCCTTAATATCTATGAACCCTATAAAGGGGTGGTTTTTGATTATTTTTAATGTGGGAGCTTCATTAACCTGATTGCTTTAATATCATCCATAATCTTTTTCAACATGGTGTTTAGTGGTATATAATCATTAATGTAGGGTTTTGGCAAGGTAATGATCTATCTAATCATTTCTATCAACTTTTTATTGCTCTTTATTTACTTGTTCAACTTATTTCTTTGCTTGCTCAATTTTTTCTACATTGATGAATTTTATTGATTGGACTAAAAAATTAATCAAGTTATCTACCAATTGTTTTGTTAAAGAATTTGAAAAATTACATAACCAAAGTCCTATCAAAATGGAATGCACTACTTTTGCTGCTTGTAGATCCTTAATTTCTTGGATGGTCTAATTGAACCATCTAAGGCACTCCTTCATTGATTCATTCTTCCCTTGCTTTATGGTCACTAATGAAGAATTTATTTTCTTATGAACTTAGGAAGTTATGAATCAAGTTAAAATTGATTGGTCAGGTCATGGAATCATTGATAGAATTTGATTTTAAGCTCATGAACCAGTGGAGACCTGCCTTCTTTAGTGTAGTGGAAAATATTTAGTACAAGATCATGCATGGTGCTCTAGATAGTAACACATTTGCTTAAAATGCATCAATATGCTCCTATGAGTTAGTTATTCCATCGTAAGAATCCAAACTTTTCAAAGCCTTAAAGTTTTGAGGAGTTGGTATCCATATTATCTCTAGAATGAAAGGATATAGGTTTTCTTAATTATCCTAAGAGTGATAGCCATGATTATCATGATAGTAGGATCGACTCACCTCTTAGCTCCATTCTCGAGAAACTTCTACGATCAATTTAGGAGTTGCTTGTATTTTCTCATTTACATTCTTCATATCAGCGATCTCAATCATAGTGATAATGATCTTGGTGGTCTCAGTTCTTGTGGTATCATTTTTCATCATGACAATGATCATGTTAGTCATCTTGATAATGATTATCATGTTGCCTTTAAGGATGATTCTTATAATAGTTGAAAGTTAAGACAAAGGCTTATAGTTATAATTAGAGCTGCAAGCTTAGATCAAATGTTTAGTGTTTTGTAATTAGCCTAGAAGTTGAAGTGGAATGCTAACCCTGTCGAAGCCTGACCCAGCCATGGTGTTTTAATGTTATATGGAGTTTCAGATCTTTGATCGGTGCAAATTAAAGCCCATTAGATAAAGGTCTATAATGTTAAGTTACAAAATCTAATGTAGGTTGGACTACTTTGAACTAGTTTTGGTTTTTGAGGAGTAGGATTACAATTTTCAAGAAGATATCAAAGTCTAATTCTATCCTTATCTAGCCAAAATTAGCAACCAAAGCTAGAAAAGGAAACTAGATCGATCAAAATTCCAGTTGAATCAGATCACTCCACATAATGAAAGGTTCATCCCTCTATTTTGTACCTAAATAAGAGTCCTTTTAGGGTAGAACACAACAATCTTAACACAATTCTTTTCTTCTTCTTCTAATTTTATTTTCTTTATTATGAGTAGCTAAAATCATCTTTCAATTTAAGGAAATTCTACTTTCAATTTATTATGAGTGTGAAACCTGACCAATTTTGAATAATTCTTGATTTAATTATCTATTATTTTTTCTATTTTAATTGATTTATAGTTACACAAGATGGTTTTCTAATAGGGTGGGTTTGTTAGTTAATTATCTATTGTGATTATTGTTAACTTTAACTTCACAATTTGTAATTGTATGATAGTTTAATATATGTAGCAATTAGGTGTTAATGACTATGATCCCTATTTTTGTTCAATACCTAAGGGAAACATAAGATGGATTAAATGATTTGTGCTTATGCATAATTGTTATCCAATCTTAGCCTCTTCCTACTCATAATGCTATTACTAATTTGCATACAATCATGTGAAACTAAATCAGTTAATAATGAGAATTTAATTTGGGTGCTAGGCTTAAATTAATTAAAGGGAAGAAAGATATGGATTATTTTGGTTTCTAGGTAATTCTTGGCTAAGTAATCAAAAAAGGAATAATATTTCAATGTCGATGATCATTTTGCTAATTGAATATATGAATCTCTCTTGAATTCGAGCTTCCTAAATAAAAAAATTTCCTTTATAACTAAATTTCTATTTTTGTTAATATTTTGAATTTGAAGTTCAAACTCCCATTTCAATTTTTTTACTTTATTTAATATATTAGGACTATAAATCAATCAACCAATCTCTAATGTTCACCTAGACTTACCAACACTACAAATTTAGGAAGTTTAGTAATTTATTTATGGTAGATTTGACAACCATCAATATTTTGGTGCCATTGTCGGGGATAATTTCTACTATTTTAACCCCATTTTGTTGAGTTGTATGATCTTTTAGGTTTGTTTGGTAGAATTTGTTGGTGAAATTTTTGGTGGAATTTGGGGATAAAAGTTACCAATCTTGAAGATATGGGTGTGCTAATTAGAATTTGTGGCTTTGCAATGGACCACCACCTTCACAAAATTCCATTGGTTGATAAGGTTTTTGAATTTTTTTATATTTTTCATTAATTTATCTATTTTCCTTATTTAATTTCTACTTGTTCTATGATTTTATGTGTGTACAACTCCAATACCTAAACAACAAGAGCTTCATTACTTGAACAACACATAACCATTGATCTAGTCTCCCACAACTCATCCAATAATATGAAATTGAAGACATGACTATGAATATATAACTTTTGACCTAAATCAACAATCATTTTGCATTAAGTAACCTGATCTTGATGCTACCTTTGAACTAAAATTTGGACTAATACACTTGCTACCTACCTTTCATGGTATTGCTAGTGAAGATCCACATAAACACTTGAAAGAATTTCATATGGTATGTTCCACCATGAAGTCACAAGGCATCTCAAAAAAGCAAATTAAGTTACAAGCCTTTCCTTTCTCATTGATAAATTTGGTCGAAGATTGGCTCTACTACCTTCCTTTAGGCTACATCCATTCATGGCATGAGATGAAGAGATTCTTTGTTGAAAAATACTTCCCTACATCTCAAGCTATGAATGTAAGAAAGGAGATATATAGTATCTGATAGTATAATGGAGATCGAGACTCTATAGAAGTACAGGGAATGTTTCAAGAAACTTTGTGCAAACTACTGATACCACCAAATAACTAACTAGCTTCTGATCCAATACTTTTATGAAGGAATAATGCCAAGGGATAGGAGTATGATAGATGCTACAAGTGGAGAAGCATTAGTTAATAAGACACCAAAGGCTACATGGAATCTAATTGCTAACATGCTAGCCAACTCACAATAATTTGGAACCATAATAGACTATTCACTGAAAAAGGTTAATGAGGTAAACATATCTAGCATCGAATGTCAAATATCTAATTTAACCTATCAGGTTTGTTAATTAGCTATAGGATACATGTAAGCAGCTAATGTGCATAGAATCTGCTCATTTTCTGGCCACAATATTGATATGTGTCTAACATTGTAAGAAAAAGAACTAGTCCAGCAAGTTCATGCACTAGGAGGAATTCCAAGGCAACACCAAAGGTAATATAATCCATACTTCAATTTATACAACCCTAGTTGGTGAAATCACCCAAACTTGAGTTTTGGCAACCAAGCTAGCCAAGCTTACTATTACCCCCATTGCAAACAAGATAGCAACAAACCAAGTTCCAAATTTAAGTAAATCGCTTGAAGACATTGAAAACATTCTAGCTAACAATACACTACAATTTTAGTAAGAAACAAGAGCTAGCATTCGTAACCTAGAGACATAAATCAATTAGCTTGTAACAATAATCAATAAGCTAGAAAGTCAAGTTTCAAGCAAGCTACCCTCAAAAATAGTTGAAAATCCCCAAGAAAATGTAAGTCCAATGATGTTGTGGATTGAAAAAGATATTGAGATGAGTAACAAGCCCAACCAGATTTTGCCAACAAGAGATAAAAAGAGAAAAAGATAGAAGATTCAAAAGAAAAGGTAAAATCTCAACTTGTAGCTACTAATATTCTTTTTCCCCCTTTTCCTTGCAAACTAGCTGATTCTAAGAAAGAAGAATAGGAAAAAGAGATCCTATAATTAAAAGGTAACAAGAAAATAAGTGTGGGAGAAAAAGTTTCTACTGTCATTCAAAGAAAATTACCCCCAAAATGCAAGAATTTAAGTACATTTACAATTACATGTGTCATTAGCAAAACTCATTTTTAACATGCCATATTAGATTTAGGTGCATCCATAAATGTAATGACATATTCTATCTATGCATCTTTGAAATTGGGTCCTTTAAAAGAAACTAGTTTCAATTCGCAGACAAATCTAATGCATACCCTAAGGGGGAAGTTTAAATGATTTGGTGCAAGTTAGTAGGTTCATTTTTCTAGTGGATTTCTACATTTTGAACATGGAAGATGATAATTCACCAAATCCAGCCTTAATCATTCTAAGAAGGCTTGTCCTCAAAATAGCTAGAAGCAAAATTGATGTTCATGAAGGCAAACTCACAATGGAATTTAATGGAGAGACTGTAACATTCAAGGGCTTGATGCATATTAAAGAAGTTAAGAAGTTGACAATGATGTTGCAGTCTTTAGTGCTGCAAGCACCAAGTTTCAAAATAAAATTGAATTAAGGAGAACTAACCTATTGATCCAACAATGTTAAACAAAGTCCCTGCTTGGGAGACAACCCAATAGTGGCTAAAAAGCCAAATTTACATTTTTATCCTATCTCTTTTATTTTATATGCCCATAACTTTGACTCTGTGCCTTACATTGATTAAGGACAATATAAAATTTAAGTGTGGGGAGAGGATTTAGGATTTAATTTTTTATATTTTGATTTCTTCAATATTTTTTTGTTTGTTTTTTTAAAAAAAGTTTTTTTTTCATATAGGTGCTTTTTGATGACGATGGGTTATTTATACCATGAGTAAGAGTCAATAAAATTTTAAGGTTACATATCATGGTTGAACAAAATGACTTGCATCTTGAGCTTGATTAGTATAGTAATGGATTTTGAAATGTTGATAGATTGAGTTTGGTAGACATTTTAACTAGTAAGATTTTGAACCAATAGACTAAACATTCATATCAGTTTCTTCTTACTTTTGTGTGTGACATTCTCCCATGAATTTGTTTCTCTACAACTTGTTTTGAGTATTTTTGAGATTATAATTGGTACATGTGCACATGAATATGATTATGGGTATCTTTGAATGAACTAGTTTAACCCAAATAGCCAACCCGATAATTTACCATTGATGAACCCTTTTAAGCTTAAATGAAATTCTTCTTGTTATGTAACCTATTAACAAGCCTTTGATGTCTTTACATAACCTTAGGGATTAGTAGAACATTTGAATTATTAGTGAAATGAGTTCTTGATCAAATGTGGAGTATATTGATTGTATGGTGACAAAGTAAATGGAATCATGACAATAGTTGAGAAAAGAAAAGAAAAAAAAATTTGAATGCAGTGGCTACTAAAAAATATTAACATCCAATAAAGAAAAGGAAAATTCATGTACCTATGTTTTAAGTTATTCTGAAAAAAAAAAGGTTGATAAATGCTCAAAAATTGCAATAATAGAATCCAGATTGTAATTGCTTTGTTTGTCTAGATTTGTGTTTCAATGCTCTATTAGTTTCATTGGTTCTATACTCTTATTTCCATGTCATCCTTTACCTTTTTTCTTGACCCAAATACAACCCTAGAAAAGCCCTTTTTATTTGTGTTGTGCATGTGATTTGAGTAGTAGAGATTAGATGAGAAGCAAACTTATGGCAGTGCATGTTCATCAAATAAATTTAAGTGAAGCATTAATCCTAAGCATTGAAAGAATTGGAGAGCTTATCCTTTGAGGGTATTATGAGTTTTGAGTTTGTCAAGAGTGTTGATTCATGGGGTATTATGATTCTTGAAAATTTTAGTTGTTTTCTTGCCCTTGGTTTTGAAATATTAACATTATTAAATAGTTAGAGTTTGATTTTATTTTTAAGTCAAGTTTTGTGTTTTGCCTAAGAGTATGCAAAAGCCAAGTGTGAGGGACTTTGACATGTTCAATATTTATATATTTTATTTTTTCTACATTTAGTCTTTTAAGTTTATATGCAAAATAAAGTTACTTATGTCCTATTTTAGTCTTTTGATATTGTTTTAGACTTTTGGTTGTATCTTTAGTTCTAGATCTCTGTTTAGAATGAATCTTATATCATTTGAAAGCTAAGACAAAGGTCTACAATTGTTTTGAAGACTTCCAAGCCCAATCCAGATGTTTGGTGTTTTATAATTAGCTTAGAATTTGAAGCAGAATGCTGACCTTATTGAAGTCTGACACAGAGATGGTAGTTTAATGTTATCTAGAGCTATAGAACTTTGATCAATGCAAACTTAAGTTTATTACAAAGATAAGATTCATATCTAAAAATTTCATGAAGGATTCAAAATGAAACTATGTCATTTTGAATGATAAAAGGTCCATGAAGTTGAATGATAGAATTTAATACTAGTTGGATTACTTTGAACTAGTTTTTATTTTTGGCCCATAGTGAGTTATGAATGTTTATTTTGAGCAAGGCCTAGTTTGTGGGAATGCAGAGGAGTAGGGTTACAACTTTCTAAAATATATCAAAGTCTAATTCTACCCTTATCTAGTTGAAATCAATAGCCATGGCTAGAAAAAGGAAATTAGATCAATTAGAATCCTAGCTAAATTAGGATTACTTGAAGATCGCCCCAAATCATGAAGGGTTAATCCCCATTATTCTATATGTACTTGAAAGTCCCTTTAGGGTAGAACATAACAATCTCAACACAATTCTTGTTATGATTACATGAGATGGTTTTTAATAGGGTGGGTTCATTATTTGAATATCTACTGTGATTGTTGCTAATTAAAACTTCTTAATCCATAATTGTTATGATAGTTCGATGCAGGTAGCAATTAGGTGTTAATGATTATGATCCCAATTTTCATTCAATACCTAAGGGAAACATAGGATGGATTAAATGATTTGTGTTTGTGTATAACTATTATCCAATCTTAGCCTCTTTTTCCTTGTAATGCTATTATTAGTTTGACCAGGATTGCATGATACCAAATTAGTTGATAATGAGAATTTAATTTGAGTCATGGGCTTAAATTAATGAAACTAAGGAAGGAAGATAATTATTATTCTGGTTTTTAGACAATTCTTGGCTAGGTAATCAAAAGGGAATAATATTTAGTTGTTGATGATCATTTTGTAAATTGAATATATGAATCTCTCTTGAATTGGAGTTTCCTAAATTAAAAGCTTCCTTTATAATTTAATTTCTATTTTTGTTAACATTTCAACTTTGAAGTTCAAACCCTGCTTTCAATTTATTTATTGCATTTAATAGATTAGGACTATAAATCAATTAACCAATCTCTAGAGTTCGACCTGAACTTATCAACACTATAAGTTTAGGAACGTCAATAATTTATTTCTAGTGGATTTTGACAACCATCAAAGTGCTTGTTGCATTAGCTTAAGCTTAACCATAACTAGCTATTTTCACCTTGCAGCATTTACGCCTTATGGTCTCCATGAATATGGCAATGGTGGTGATGCCTATGATCATGTCAATGGATAGATTGTTGGTCTATTAGAGTTTGATTATTGCCACCAACCTTAGATCTTGGTGCAAAGCAATAATCATTATCACATTGCTGTTGATAGTAAAAAGAGGTAGGGGTGAGCAGAAGTCCCACATCGATGAGAAGTCGGGTGACCTCGTGCCTAATAAGGTGGGGACACACCCCTTCCAACATGTAAGGCGCCTTTTCTTGAGCTGAACTCCAATGGGAACCTCAGGCCTAAGTCAAACTCCATTGGAGATGCCAGAAGGGAACCTCGGGGGACAAAATCGTGCAACCACAAGATCAGCCAAAGTAGACAATACCTCGCATGAGCGAGCTCATTCCGACCATCATCAATTGCATTATGCAAATTTGTGCTCATAGAAATATGAAGAAATTAAGCTAGAAGTTCAATTATGAAGATCTCATGAAAAATTCAAGATAATCATTTATTAAAATGACAAAATTATTCAAAGTATAACGAAAATTGAATTACAATTGTTAGATGCATATGCAAAAATAGTAAACAAATTTGCAAGATATAATCAATTTTAGATCATGATCTAATATTTATCATCATGTGTAATAAAAGATTGAAGTAATCTCAAAATTATGAAGTTGTGAAAACCAAAGCAACCATTTGGTACTTGCAATAAGCAAAATCAAACAAATTTATCTTGATAAAATTATTAATATGATTTTACTCTTATTCACTAATGCATCTGAAACAATGTTTGTCCAAGATTAGGATTGCAACAAATAATGAAGATCAAGAGTGTAAACTTCTTGAATTTGATGAAGAACAACAAAAGATCATGAGCAATGGGATCAACAAATGTCTTTATAGAAAAGCAATAATGATCAATGACAATCATTCAAATTAGTGAGAAATAACATAATAAGCAACAATGACTAGTGAGAAATTCAAATTGGAAAAATAAACCAATGGAAAGATGAGAAGCAAAAATCAATGACATTGACATCATGTTGCTTATTCAAATATTTTTGAATTAAATGAATAAGGACTGGCATAAATTATAGATCCAAAACAAAAAAGAGTAATTGAATTGCACAAGTAGAGTAAAATAGGTAATCAAATCACAAATGGTGCCAAATGATGAACACTTCAACTCTGGTAGCTGAATGCAATGGATGGAAGCCACTTGCAATAAGGCTTGAGTGGCGGAGGCTACTAAAGTACCTCCAATGCTTAAGTTAGAGAGAATTTAATAATAAAGTAAAGTATTTAATGATGATAAATTGAGCTCATACTTTTCTATTTATAAATGATCGGAGGAGAGAATTTTACGATGATAACATATTAACCATTCTTAATTGGTTGCAAGCTTAGACCACATGTCACATGTAAACACCGTGTGTCATCATCCAATTGAACTATTAATTTTGTATTCATCTTTATTGTTTTAAGTTATCATTTTTATGGAATTTGTTGCAATTTTTATGAAAATTTTAATATATAATACAAGAATTACAAGTTGTGATACATTATGGTTTGTTGTAACATTTTATAAAAAAAAAAATACAAAATTTTATTAATGAATCATTTTACCTGTGTTGTGGGTAAAAATTGGTACTCTACAAATGGGCTAGCGAAAGCCCAATAGGCGAGTCTAAAGGAAGTAGTCCAGTTCATCTGAACCTAAGGTTGCTAAACAAGAGCACTAGGTCACAAGCCGCATGCCTAGCATAGGACAAGGCCAAAAGCAATAGCCCCATTTCACCAGATACAAGACCAACTTGCGTAGCCAATAATCTGTCTTGCGTGAGCTCATATCACCAAGTATAAGCTCGACGTTATTGGTTGAGGTCAGCAACAATCCCATATAAGAGTCCTAGCCTATGAGACATAGCACCTCACTTAGTAGAAGCTCGTCAAGGGGTAAACCTGAAGTAGACACCCTCTCAAACCCAATTTGTAGGGCTAGTTTGCAAGAAGTAACTTACTACGGCCCACGTGCAGAAAGCAATCTACAAAAACCAAATTGCAAAAGCCATACTTATCACATACATTTATTATTTAATGTAACAGAAGTACAACTTATGTAATTACATTTGTAACCTCTCAGTCTCTATAAAAGAAGGAGGAGTAGAACCAATCGGGGGATCTTCATGCTAAGAAACACATACTATAACTCTATTAAATTTTTAGAGCAATAACATTATCATAGATGTAGGAATCCCAACAATGGATTTTAGCCAAACCATATTAAAATACTCTCTTTGTTATTGTTATTCTTCCTCTTCATCTCCTCATTTCTCACTTGTTCGATGAAATAGCAGTTTGAGGTCCCAAGAACTGTTCAAGTTGGTTGGATTTGGACCTAACCAAATTCCACCATCAACAACCTGAAACTCATCAATAATTATAAGAAGAAATGAAATTATTTCTAGATGGTTGAGTAATGGATTATATTATTTACAAGATTGCTCTTAAAACATGTAATTACAATTACAAAAAAATAATAATAAATTGCAAGATTATTGGTAACTATGACAAGCATTATGCAAATAACGTACAGCTTCTTTGACAACTCTCAAGTCTGACTACATTGTACACATTTATAGGGAAACTAACAATTATGCTTACTAGATGGTTGGATATAGTATCCACATGGACCTAGAAATTCATATCTTAGTATGTCTTTGAGACATTTTTTTACTTGGTGATGCTTTGAGAATCTTTATGACCCATCATATCGTTGCTTTGTAATTTTCTTTTTCTTTGGACTTCAACCTTGTTGTTTAAAAAAAAGAAAAAGAAAAATGTAATTGAAAAAATATTTGAATAACTTGCAATATTTTTTAGGTTTGTAACATTGTAATCTCAATATTCTATAATTGAAAGTGACTCAAGATTAAACATATAGCTGTGCTACAAGAATTGATGTGTTCATTGTAATATTTATGGTATTTTTTCAATAAAACTTGCAATAATATTGACAATGGTTGCTCATGCAACATTTTTATTAGATTGTGCAATTTTCTGCTGTGATAATATAACATAATTTGTAATAATTTTGACATTTCATATTAAATTGTAACAAACTCTAACAAATGTTGTATGATGACTTTGTCGTAGTTCAAAATTTGTAATATTTTTTGTATCATATGAATCTATATCATTGAATTCTATGTTTCAATTTCTATTATATAGATTTTGCAATTAATTATACTAAAATTGGATGAAGTTATAATGAGAAAACTTGCCTAATAAATTTAACTTTTATGTTAATAGGGTCAAAAAGTTGCAAGTTGTGTATGGGAATTTATATACATAGAATATATGATATTGTTACCATACCTAGCAAAACAAAAAGTAGCAATATGCTATTACAAAATGGAAGTCATGGCTTTTATTTGATTTGCATCTCATTTGATAAAAAAAATTAAATATTATTATACAAAATATTTGTAAGATGTTTTATCAATGTTGTAACTTTATTGCAAAAGTTACAATATATCAGTTCTGTAACTTTCTAAGGAATAATTACAGCTTCTTCTAAAAAATTACAAAAAATTTTTAATTATATATAACACTTCAAACATGGGATTGAAACTTTGATCATTAGGAGGTTGAGTTGAGGTGAACATAATAATAAAGAAGAGGTTATTTGGTCAAACTGATGCTTACAATAAATAGAGTAGGCTCGGAAGAAGCTGTTGGTCAAATTACACAAATAGCTGACATTGTTTTAGGTCTTCAGTGAATTGAACCTTGTAATTTTTTGAAGAAGCCCAATGTAGCTTAGGAAGAAGAGAAAGAAGGAAAAGGAGAGGAAGATGGGGAGATGAGAGCTTTCCTTGATTTAGAGCTAATGGGGGAGGTTCTAAGAGAAGAAGAAGAAGAATAGACATGGGTGAAACAATAAATCGACAAACTTTGAAAAGTTTGATATCCATGAAGAGGTAAGAACTAATAAATCTAAGACTTCCCTATAAGTTTAAGCTTCTAATGATACTTTTAGGTGAATCTGAAGCTTCAACTATCAATGAATAAGGGTTTTCAGTTTGGTGAACTATGGAATAATTATTAATAGATCTAAATGTTTTCAAGTAGTTTCTTGGACTGTAAGATGAGAGGTTTCCTTGATTTAGAGCTAATAGGGGGTTCAGAGAGATCCAAAACCAAACTTTTGGAGGTTTTAAGGAAAGAGCAATGAAACACCAAAAGAAACTAAAAAAGTTAAAGAAAGAAGAAGAAGAATAAGAAGAAGAAGAGAAATAGGTAAAACAATGGATCAACAGGCTTTGAAAAGTTTAGCATCTATGAAGAGGTAAGAACTAACAAATCTAAGACTTCCTTATAAGTTTAAGCTTCTAATGATACTTTTAGGTGAATCTAAAGCTTTAACCATCAATGACTAAGGGTTTTGAGTTTGGTGAACTATACAACAATTAGAAATAGATCTAAATGTTTCAGGTAGCTCCTTGGGTTGCAAGAAGACTGTTGAGAACATGGAAATTAAAGATGGATCTTTAATTAAGGATAGAGCTTCAAGAAGCTTTATGAATATTTAGTGCATTTGTCACCCTCCTAAAGTATGGTATATGTCTTTTCATCATAGAAAGATTAGAATGAACCTAGCAGGGTCTTGGATTGGATTGAGTTAATTAAGACATTGAATGGATAGATGCAGTTAAGATTAGGTTAATAGATTAGCTATGAAACTCAAAGGATTAGCAAACCTATAGGCCAAAATTATTAGTGAAGTACATAGGTAATGGACTTAGTAAGTGGTTAAGGGGAGACAAAATCAAGAGCTTGAAACAAGTTAGACCAAGTAGGGGTGAGCAAACTTTCAAAACCCAAAAGAAACTAACTAACCTGACCTTTTCAAAACTAATTATAGCTAGTTTGACATAATGGATGGTTATATATAGGTACAAAACTTGACATAATTTCAATATTTTAGAAGTTGGTTGATATCAATTATGGCAAAAAAAAAAGACCCACTAAAATAGAACTGACTAATCAAATAAGAGTATGTAGGTTTTCCAGAGAGCATACATTAGCATAACATAAAATACATTCTTTCTACATTGCTCTTCTATCATCTATTATGACATTTACTCTCACAATACTAGTTATTTATTCTAGATCTTATCTTATCATCATTCTCTAACCTTTTCGTATTCTATCATAGGCTTAATCCATTCCTAGTCTCATAAATGTAGTTTATCCTTACCATAACCTTTCAATTTTGTTATATAGTCAAACATCATCCAACATAGTCTCTATTAATCCTATTCTTCTATGAATCATGCTTATCATAAATTTTTTAATTTAACATAAGTCATATTCTTATACTTTTGACATATTCTTGTTTTAATATATATCAGTAATACATATATATTCACTTCATTCACTCATAAGCACATTAAGGAGAATAACAACATGAGGCTATATGGACCTTACTCCATACTGTATTCTTTTATGGTTGTAGCTTATATTGTATCTTGATAACATGTGCCCACATGGCTCTCCATGTTTTGACTTAGGTCGTATGCATAGCATGTTTGCAATCATAGACAAAAATCACATTCAAATACCATATATGAGAAAGTTAATGGAAAGATAACATGTGTGGGCTACTTTAGGTAGCACATCTAGACTCATCAATTTAACAATGGTAGAACAAGCAAGGGAAATACATAATGAGGTTGTATAGCGTATAACCATTTCGTACATTATTATACATTCCTATGATATACCATACATCTTTGTATGCTTTTTACAACATATTATACTTTGTATGCCCACCCTAACATACTGTATTAATTTTAGTTTGCCTATTGCCAACCTAAGTTCTTTTCTTGACCTTATCTTAGTGCACTTAGGTTTCCATTGACTTAATTGAGATAGTTACAATTACAATTCAAGACTCAATCTACTAGCTACCCAAACCTCAACTTCCTTGTAAATGTGTGAAATTATTATGTTACCCTTTTTAGAAATTGTCCAAGTCTAAGTTCTCGTACTTCCTAACTTAATTTTATTTATCATAATTTATGCTTAAACTAAATTATTTATACATTTGGACTTTTTTCTAGCTTAAGTTCAATTATTATAAGTTCCAATCCTAAACAACCCAACCATGAAAACAATCATTTTTACCACATAAACAAGCAGATAACATTTCAAATATTTCCTAAGTCAACTACTATTTTTCTTAATTATATTAGTCCTAAAATTGTACTTCCTAGCATATAAGTAAACATTTGTTTTTTTTAATATTCTTTTTATATAAAATTAAATTAGTTGAAGTAGAAACTCCTACTCATTTTATGAGGTGAGATTTCTCCTAGCACTTCTTTAGCATGCCTCCTACCCCAAGCTTGAACCTTGCCAAAGGTTACAATGAACTTTGAACATAAAAGAAAACAAACAATAATTAAAACTATTCAAAACAAATAAAGGTAAAATAAGCTGTTAGGATAAAATATCACCCTTGTAAGTCATCACAATTTCACCATACCTTATGCTTTATTATTTGCAAATTTGTATACACTAAACTAATGTATTAACTTTTATGTAGGGGGACTATGAGAGGCTCATGGAGGAGCACTCATCTCAACCCTCAATAACACCTAGCAAGGATAGGAGCAGTGATCACTAGCAAGATGAGACAATCATATGGTTGGAGGTAGTTAGGACTAGAAATAAATAAGGTCATGTGTGATAAGTAACATGGTAATGGATGCAAGTGACATGGAAATTGAACATATGCTTGATCCAAGTAACATGGTTACTAATTTAATTAAATACATAGGTTAGGGACCCCATAGAATTGTCTACATATGACCTATGTATTTTGTGAATGGTTATAAGTTTCACATTGAGGGATGGAGTTTGCATAGGTCCACTGCCAGTTGTATTGTATGCATTTGGGGTTCAAACAATGCCAAATTAGAAAATGATTATTATGAAAAACTTCAAGAAGCCATGGAATTAAAGTACAGTGGATTTCCAATTAGAAAGGTAGTTTCGTTCAATTATAAATAGTTTGATCAAACCACTGATAGAAGTACTAATAACATAATATTTGATGCATTTATTTATTCTCATACTTAGCATTTTAAGGGCTAAAATGATTTACATCTAGCTGAGTTAATATGTATTTGTGAATTTGTGTCAATTGGCATCATTTGGATAATTCTGCATAATTGAGCAGTTTCTGTATTCCAAGCATATCTTGAGCTACACTTATCCAATTGATGTGATTTTTATTTTGACGAAGATAAGAGATAGATCTATAACTTTCATTAAGACTGAAAAAGCTTAATCACACAATTGGTCATCCAAAATTGGAGTTGAAATCAGAATCAGAATGCTGTCTAGCCCTGTCCCGAGCAGCTGACCTCTGTTCATTCAAAAGAAAATAACTTAAGTTATAGAGGTCTAATTGATGTGAAAATAGGCCCACATGGAAGATAATACATAAAGCCACAATTCATATGAAGACTTCCTATGCTGAAATGATCAAATTGGGCATCAAAATTGAGTTGCAAATGAAGGGCAGAATGCTAATAAAATGGGCTAATGCAAAACTGGACTTTCTTGGCCCCAATTGACATGAGCTTAAGCCCAATTCCAACACCCTTTGCTCCAGCCCATAACTAGCCAGCTGGAGACCCAAAAGAGAGCAAGAAAATTAGGGAAAGCAGTCTACATTGAGCCCATAACACACAATGGCAGAGGCTACCATCTTAGCTAGCCATCATTTGCCTACTCACCTATGCAACTAGCTTCTCTTCTTTTGACCCGAGCAAGACCATTTGGAGGGAGTCTTCTTTGTTCAGTTTTTCATTGAGTTTTTAGTGTGTTTTTAGGTTAGTTTTTCAGGGCAGAGAGCAAGCTTTTGTTCTCTCCTTTTTCTTTGTATTTTTGACCTGCCATGGAAGGTTAGTTTCTATAATCAATCCAAAGGGCTGCAAGTTGAAGATTTAATATTGAGATCCTAGTATTCATTTCTTACAATCATTTGTTAGCCATTTATTCTTCTTCTTCTTTGTTTTAACTGTGAAATTTGAATGGAATGGCTTCATGATGTTTAGATTTCAGTAAGATTGTGGCTTCATGATCTATTGTAGAACAAAAACATAGAAACCAAACAATGCATTGAGCTTTTGATGTGTTTGCTTCTTACCTGAATCTTGACTGCTTAGGATAGGTTCATTAAACATTCGAAGGCTTCTTACTATGATTATTGATAATTGAATGAATATTTAGTGATCTAGGATGCATTGATCTCAAGTTAGTTAGCTCTTTTGGCTGGTTGCATGTGTTTGTTATAGTTTTAGTTTCTATTTTTGTTAGTTTATATTAGTTAGTTTCTGCCAACCCCCCCAATTTACAAATCCTAATTGATTGATATCATCTCACAAATGATATTTGGGTTTGACCCAGAGTTGCCTATGCTACAAAAAGTTTAGGTAGTTTCAATATTATAAATTTCTAATTTGGTCAGCCTTGACACGCACGATCAAATTTTGGCACCGTTGCCAGGGATCATTTTGATTTTATCAATTATATTAGGAGTGTTTTTATCTACTAACATCATTAACATTTTGTTTTGCAGCTGCCTTTTTCTTTTTTCCCCTATTTTACCCTGTTTTCAATTCTACTTTTCATTTTTTTAGTAGCACTATTCATCTCAAATCATCACCTCGGATTTGGCTGAAATTTGGTGGACATATAGAACTCAATGTGCTGATCAAGGCTCACTTATTTTGGCCAAATTCCTTCATTTAGACCACTTTTTCTTTTTTTTTTTAAGATTTTTTATTTGATTTTTAGGTTCCCCTAAGTGG
>JANHAO010002477.1:0-29197 GCA_026873985.1 Saraca asoca
TTGTTTTCCTAACAAATTAGAACAGAGAAACTTAATCTTAAGTACAGATTTGCACTTACGAGCTGAGGTCAGAATGAAGAAGAGGGCAACATGGTTGGGGCAATTCATAAGTAGGTAAAAGTAGAGAATATTCTGAGAGTGGCACGTGATCTGGCTCTATTCACTGTGCAATTGCATACTAAAAGCCAAAATTATGAAGGAATCTACAACTTTAAAAATTGAAGCACAACTCAGAAAACCCGTGACAGTGCTTGGATTGGAACCGTGTTCTCACTCACAATATATGCTTTTAGAATCAATGCACAAAATTATTAACTTCATTCCATCCTTGAGATCCTTAACTTGCAAGCTCATCCCCACAGATTAAGCATGATGAGGATTCATGAAAGAGACATTTATTTTCTTTTTCGCTTGTCATTTCTTTGTCAACCACAGAGAGAGAGAGAGAGAGAGAGAGAGAGAGAGAGAGAGAGACCTTTGTCTTTAATTCTTCTTATTCGTTTAAGAGATTTACGATTAAAGGGGCTTGATATAAGACTTGTCTGCAAAATATAGACCATATATTGAAATAACAATAAAAAAAAAAACAAGTTACATATAACTGCAATTTGGGTGAGTACAACAATATTAAATGTGCAGATATTGGCCCAAACAAAAAGATAAATTAACAATTACTTCGCCTAAGAACACATCTTCAAATTGGTCCTCCTGTATGTCAATTTATATCATGTTCAGTACTGTTATTTTTAAATTTTATCTCACTTTCATTTCTACACCCTCTTATTAAAAAAAAAAAACACACATTGAGACTTACAGACTCCATACCTTCTATTAGAGGGTATAATATTTTGGATGCTTGAGTAAAGTTATATCACATATGAATAATGACAATAAAATTTTTTTACTCAATTTTCTCCCTTTTTTTTCCTTTTATTGTTACTTTTGCAGTCTTATATTAGTTGACAGTACATATTCACACACCCCAAATTATGTGTACGGCGACAAAGGGCAACAAGCTTCCAATGACTATATTACATCACAAATTTTCCAGGAAAACAGATAAAAGAGTAAGAGAAGGGAAAAGAAAAGATATGTACTTCTACACCCTACAATACAGATGTGCTTGTGTCATGTTGCTGTCACTGCCTGGAATTCATGCTTGGGGAAGAGTTCTGGATTGGTGAGCTCTACTTGTCAACGGAGTTCAATCCATACTGCAAATATGAAACAATGATAATCCCACATTAGTAAAGGAAAGATTTAGTTGCACAACCCATTCTTACAAAATCCCTTGAAATCCGCAGACATGGTACAATTTGTTTAAAACTAATCCTACCAATTCAAAACAGATGCGGTTAGTTTTTAACAGATTGTGTTATGTGTACAAGTTGTAGCAGCTCTAGTATGACTGGCAGGAATAGTAAAGATCAGCAGTTCTTTTTACACATATCCAGGTACAAAATAAATTGGCTTGGTTAAGGGGGAACAATATAAGAAAAGAAACGGACGACTCTTCAACAAACCTGCACTTGATGAGTCCTAGAAATAAAATTGGAAAACCAAAGACTTTTAACAATGTCATCCTTGGACTCAAAAAGCTTGAAAAGCTGTATTCCTTTAATCTTGCAGTCTGAAAAACTAATGCATTGGTTTATAATGCCTCTAACAATGATAGACATTTACATCCTGATTTTGTTTCTAATAATATAAATTGCAAATTTGCAATTTCTAGAACCACAAATTAAATGAAAAATAATAGACAACAGAGAGAATCATTTTTTTTTTTAGAATAAAACATTATTTTAGTTCCTCATAAATGCAAGTTTTTTGAATCTAGTCCCTATTTGATTTTCGTTCTTGATTTAGTTTGGACAAATTCATTTTCTTTTAATTAAGTCCATTTTTTCATCTATTTCACATCCTATTAAGTAAAATGATGATTTAGAAGTTCAAAATCTTATATAATACCATCTAATGTTTGTGTAGACACTAAATATAACTTGTATAAGAAGATTTAGTGTCTATAAGGATTAAAGCAACATGTATTAAATGATAAAAAAGAAGAAATTAAAGTGATTATCTTATATCCCTATTTTTAAATTAAAATTACAAAGTAAGTTTATAGTATGAAGAGTGCTATGTAGGCATTAAAGGGCACCGGATCAGATTTTAGGCTTTCATATCATCAATTTCATTAGCAAGGTTAAAAACAAATGGACAAAGGGATCAAATTGAATCTGTGAAGGACCAAATTGAAAATAAAAATTAAATAAATACCAAATTGAAAAAATTTGCATCTGCAGTCTTTTTTTTAAGTGTGCATGTTTTTGCGTGCTAGACAAAAAGAAATAAAAGGTGCGCTTGATTGGTAAAACTAAAATCAGGTTACATGATATATAGATTCTACCAACAGGAAACATTACTACATATATGAATATACAGAAACATAAAGCAGCTTTTATTGACATGATTTTGAATTACATTGCATGTTATGTTCCAATCAGTATGAATGCATAAACTCTGCTAAATTTTATTTGACTAACTGCTGTTCAGGTTAACATACCTTCTGTCTCATCCGTGAGCTCCAAATATCAGAAACAGTTGCTTTGTTATCACCCTTGGTTGACCCAGATGGTTGGCCAGATTGAGGATTTAGTAGGGGCTCATAACTTCTTTTACCTCTTACATCATATTCATCTTCATCATCAGAATCGCCTTTCCGAGTAGAAATTGTGGCCCGCAAGATTAATGCCAGCAGTAGAGATAATGCCTATGTTGACCATAAGAAAAATGAGCAAAAAGGATAAGTAGCAAAACAGATATCCAGCAAGCATTTCAAATGTATGAAGTTAAGTTGCTACTTGCTATATGGTTCCTTATGTTGCTATGCTATGGCCATCTTGACATAAGCAACATGAAGAAAATTTCAAACCAATAGGCATAAAATTCTCATGGTTTCCTTGTAATATATTAATAAGTAACATTGCATTGTTTGGGATCTCCAAAATAAATGCTTTACTTGTAATCGTGAATTTCAATAGATGTCAAGTGTTACCACATAAGTTCAACCAATCAGAACTTTAGCGGATGATCTAGCTACATAATCTTTAAATGGCTAAAATTTAAATGACAAGTACATTAATCCCAAGTTCCCAAATCAGCATCATCATGGAGGCTCGGCCAACAACAAAACGACTATAATAGCGTCTCATTTTTCTTAAGGTCAAATAATTAAAATCTTATATTTCAATTTCTGAAGTTTGGAGTAAAATCTTGTGTAGAGAATTGACAAAAGAGTTCCGTGATGGCATTATGTAGAGTTCAAGATGCTATCGAATAAACTGAACCATAATTTTATACTAGAGATGATTCGGTAAGATCATCCAAACCAAAGTCCTTATACAAATGAGCCGAAATTGCTACATAGATAGACCAACAGATGGGTTCTGTTGCACAATGCAACAGCCATCTAGCTGATAAAATAACTTCATTTGTCAAAAACACTATTATTGGCCACATATAGAGGGTTATGACTAGCCAGCACTTCTACGTGTAGTTCATTTATCGTAAGAGTTCAAATGAAAGATTGCTAGAGCCAAAACCAAAATGGCAGCAGAATATACCTGAACTATGACTACAGCAATGCCAACCCATTTACATATATCCTGATTAGCTTCAATGAACAATCGAAAGCTCTCAAGTTCACCAGTTGGATCAAATGGAAGATCCTGCAAAGGCAAGAATTTATGTTTTGTTATGTCACAAAAGGTGTAGATGTTTACTAATGCAATATATATGTGAAGTTTTGCTTTGTTTTTATTGAAGGGAGGCAGAGAAAGAAGAAACCTTTTCCCAATGATGATCAAGAGCAATGAATCCCACCAACGCAGCCTCTAGTAGAAGGAGTACCACCTTGAGCATCGTATACTGCCATTTTCATAAGGTCAAGGAATAGAAGGGAAACAGGTAACTGATATTTGAAAGTAAAGTGAGACCTACTTCTGATAATTCAAGACAAATATGTTCAGGAAAAAAAAGAAAAAGGTACATTAATTTCGGAAAAAACTATGATAAGAAAACAGATATATTCACTTTAAGAAGGATACAAAACACAGGCAACAACCATTAATTAATTCAGCTGCAACGCAACCTATGAATGTAACGCAGCAGAACAATATGCCCACTCCCATGAAAGAGTAGATGAACCTGCCGCCATCAAACAGAGAAAAGAAGCAACACACTAAATCAATAACCTCCAAACCTTAATACAGATACTTAATCAAGCATAGTAGATTAAATATTTGCCTCCCATCTCATTAATTAAACCAATAATAACACCGTCTCAGTATACAAGAAAACACTATCTTTAACTTCCAATATTGAATAATCAGCAAAGCAAGAAACTTAAGCTCTATTCTACCCACAGTTATCCAGAACTTTGCTTTGACTAGCATATGTGTTTTATTGCTGCTTATGTTTCATGTATTCATACTAATACTACCATTCCCACACATTTTTTCTTTTTATAAATATATTTTTGGTTAGGTGATGCCCCTGTTCCAGTACTCGTACCACGATGCTACAAGCAATATGTTATGGTCCCAATTCACATAAGGAAAGCTAGCACACTCCATCTTCTATTCAGAATTTTACACTCTGTTCCTTCCAGAAGGTAATCCAATGTATTCAGTTCATTCCATATCCCCTATGCAACTCTTCACAACAACTCAACCACTTCATTAATTACCCAATACAGTATACTTATTTTCCTGCCAGAAAATAATCACTTTGGAATTCAAATTACTCAAGGTGGAGATCAAAGTTTCATTTTTTTTAAAGAAAATATACAATAATGATAACAATAAAGAGTACCAAGGAGCAGGAAGCTTGATATTGAAGACAAGTCCATCTTCAAAGCCAGAAAGCAAAGCAGTGTGGGACTTGAGGGGAATTGACAGAGAAGCAGTTGGATGAGGAGGCAAGGGAATGCGATGGTTCCACTGATTGATCATCCAAGCCGAATACACTATGATTGAAACCCCTACGAAAGCTTGAAGACAGTTCAGGAATTTCAGAACGAAAGCTAAGGATATGTGGCAACAATGGGGACGCCGCATTTTTTTGGGTCTGTGTCTGTGTCGGGCAGAATTTGAGGATAAACTCACTATTGAATTGGCGATTTAGTACGAGAATTGATTCGGATCGACGACTCCAATGATGGATGTGGTTTTCATTTTATTCGGATTTATCCAAATTGCAACAAAGTCGTCTCTTATAGTTTTTTACAACGTCAACGTCATCTTCGTCCATGTAAGTTTCTCAATCGACTGTAATTTCTTCTGATTTTTCATTCAGAAGAATTTATTCAATTTATTTATAATGCATAATTTTCTCTTGCATTTAGATAAATGATTTGTGCATCTCAAAAAAGTAAATTAAACACTAAATTGCAATAAATTATATATAAATTTTAAAATAAAAACTTACACGATCTTTTCATGCATATTTAATTATTTATTCTTTATTTCACTGATTTACTCTAAAGTCTAAACGATATGCCATTCAATTTTTCTCTTGGGGGTTAAGGTAAATATTTAACATTGTTAAAATAAGTCACGAAATAAACTGTTATTCAGAGTTGTCTATCATGCACACCATATTAAAACTTAACAGTGTTTTTATAACTGAAAGCTTAGATATTTTAATAAAGCTGAAATTGTGACTTTGAATTTATATATGTTGAAATATAATTTTATACAAATGAAACCAACCTTAAAAGTTGTAATATTTTTTTTCTAAATCTATTTGGAATACAACATTTTTAGTTATATTTTATAGATCCTCCAATTGAGTTTCAATATACACATGAACGTAAGAAAAAGACAATGTGAAATGAGTCATTGTAAAAAATATCAAATAAAAGAAAACAAGAAATTAAAAAAAAAATGGTGTGTAGATTTGGGCTTCTTTGTTATGGTAGTTGGCCTATAATATGCAAAACAAAAGAGCTTTTTAAACCAAAAGGAGAAAACTTGACAAAAGTGTGATGAGTTGATCAAAAGAATAATTTCTTTTACTTGTATCAATAATTACAAAATATTAACAGGATGGTCTATGATACTCCACCTAAGAAGTAATGTAGATATACGCCAATAGATGAATGATTCAGATTCATTTGTCCAACCTATTGAATAAAATGCAACTAATGGAAAGTAATTATAAATCTGCCCCTAACTTTCTTTTATTTATTTTTGGATAAAACGTTCATCTTTAAACTAGGAGTAGTTCTTGACATTTTTAATCTAATATAAATCTATTGTGATAATAATGGAGTCATAACACAAGTAAAGCAACCAAGTTCTTATCAAAGATCCAAATATGTCCTGAGGCATTACCATTTGATTAGAAAAATCATATAACACAATAAAATAAGAATAGAATAGATTTTCACAAACAAAATGTAGCTTATTCTTTCACTAAGCCTTTGTCCCAGTAGAAGCTTGATTGTCATTTAGAAATAATTACGATAACATATAAGGGTGATTGGCTCTAGGTCATGTGGGAAATTTCCAGTATAGATGCCCTAGAGACAATCAGTTGTAATAGTATAGAAACTACATATCTTAACATATTTGACAAACGTGACATTTCAGCTCCCTTATTAATTTAGTTTTAATATATATATATATATATATATTGATATATGTATACTATATTAGATAAAATCCTTGAAATATAACTGTATATAAATTAATTACAATTGGGATTATAATTATGACATAATTTATACATATAATTATATTTTTAAATATCCCTAGTCATTAAATTACTGAGAAAACAAGATACTAATAATCAATGAGTAAACTAACATATGTTATGTCACATTCTTATAGAAGAATGTAGTGATCTCAAACATTATAGATATATTGATATATGGACAAGACATATGGATAAATGTTATGGAACATATGATTAAATTGACTCGCCATGAGAAATCATATGAAATGTTATCATGTATTAATGGACTTCTCATGTGAAAGGAAGTGTAAATAATCCTTAGACTTGAGATCAATATGATACCTTATATATAGAGTTATGTACTTTGATATTGTTGTAGATTTGCACTCTTAAAGAGTACGTACGAATAATTGTGAGTTGTACGGTAAAATATATGAAGGTAGTGATTGATTAAGAAAGAATACATCATCCTTGGTAATTCAAAAGATTTTTGAGACTTATGCTATGATTAAAATCATAGGCTTATGTATTGATACATATATCAAAGGAGTTTTATGTATAATCAATTGTAAGATAGTACATAATCATTAGACATGCACTTGTAATTGGACATTCATATTAAGGTTGACACTTAAAACATATCTTATGTCCTATTTGAATATCAAGAGATGAAGGGATTGAATTATATGTAAACATCTTGTCACAAAAGGTTTTGATTTTCAAAAATCTATTCCTGGCATTTGAGTCCTTATGATGCTTTGCTAAAAGTCAATCATGATTTATGAATTTATTTGAACAATTTAGGAAAATTATGTTTCAATTAAAAAGAATTTTAATTCAATTAATATTGTAGAAGCTTGTAAATAAATTTATTGGCAACATGCATGGAAACCTAATGGGTCACACATAATAGAATCTCTTTTATCCAAAGTCAAAGAAAAAATTGGAATGCAAAATATTTTTAATTTAGGCGTTGAATTAATGAACATATTGAAAATTTGAAATGATTAATTAAGTGTTCTAATATGATTTGAAGTGTTAACTAATCAATGGTTTAATAATTTTAATAGAAATTATAATTATTAAATAGTAACAAATTTTCAATGTTGATATTTGAATATTGTAAAATCATTTTTATTAACTCTGGAGGATATCATAAGTGGAGGAATGGTTTTTCACTTAGAAAATTATCTTAATTAATGAATTAAAACAATTTGAGAATTATTAAATAGGAGAGTTTATGAGTTTGGACTCATAGTGTGGGCTTATTAGACACAAAAGAAGGCACATGAGTGTTAATGAGTTTAAATTCATTATGACTCAAGTAAGGAGTATGGACTCCTTGGGCCAAAAGGATAGCACACAAGCCTAGAGTGTTAAGTCTAGTCATGTAACCCAACCATTTGAATAAGTGTATGACACAAGTAAGGGAAACCCTAGCTTGTGTGCCATTCGTACTTGCTTTTTACTCTTGCTTGTGATCTAATATCTTCTATTGAAAGAAGAGAGATACCAAGCCTATGACATATGACATAATACAACAAACCCTATTACATGTGTTGTGCACCCAAACCTCTCTCACAATGTGATCCTTTTTCTCTTCTCCTATTTGCATTTAAACACCAACCCTAGTTAAGTGAATTTATGATTCCTTGGAGAGTTAGCACCTCTTAAGCAAAGAAGTTAATTTTTCTACTCTACTTGTTGCATAAACATTGATGTCAACTTTGAATCTAATTAGTTTGTGTAAATCATTGTTGGTATTAAAGAAGATTTGAAGGAGTTAGCCAAAGACAATCCAAAAGACTTGATCATAAGGTTTGTTGGAGAGTTCATGAAATTACTTGGAGATTAAATTTAGATTTGAAGATGGGAGATTTTGAGAACAACTCTTGAGAAGGTATAATTCAAATCATTACCTTTATTTGAATTATACAAAATTGAATGAATTAATTTGTAAACAACCTGATTTAGGCTTAGGAAAAAATTTTAAAATTCCATTGTGTATACTTGATGCTTTTGATCTATATTTCCCAATAGTCTAGTACAGTTCTATATGAGATTAATTGTTTTATTCATTAGGTTTTTTGGAATTCACTAGTTTTTCTCTTAAAATTTGTCAGAGCCATAGGTTGCACCTACTGCTCACCCACTATTTGGAGTGGAATCACACCTGACACTTAAATGGAGTTTGGAAGAGATATATTTTGAGTAAATTGTGAACTTTGGCAATTGAAATAGCATGAGACATATGCATGTAGGTTGCTTATGAATATAATGAAGGAGTTCATCATCGAATCGATGCATGAATCAAATCACAGTATATTATAAAAAGCCTTGAATCGATTACCTAATCGATTTAGGTAAAAATCCTAACTTTTGATAAAAATATTTTTTAAAACTTTTCTTCATAAATTGATTGCTGAATTGATTTGAGTACATTTTCACAAGTTCTTCAATATAAATTAATTCATGAATTGATTCACACAGTGTAAAATGATTTTTTATAAAACTTACACTTGTGAAAAATCATTTGAAAACATTGTTTGAAAAATATTTAATTTTAACTTGCTTCAAGTAGTTTATTTCTACATCAATGTATCAGTTATAAGAAATTTGCTTAAATCAAAATTGATTTGAATTCACTTACAAAAGATCTTAGAAAAAATAAAATAATTCCTAAATCTAGTTGTAGATCTTTTGAATCTTATACACTTTGATCTTGTAAAATAAATAACAAACACTAAAAAATATTGTCAGATTTAAATTATTTTCAACATCAAAACCAAGGAAATCATAATAGTAAAGCAATCACATTAGTAAAGCTATCAATCTCATGTTTTGCTAACAATATTTAGAAATGCTAACAATCTCTACCTATGCTAAAAATGTTAACACAAAATCCATGAAAATGTCCACTCAAGGTTCATTAGGAATGGGGAGTGGGGTATAAAGGCTATGAGATATGATTCTAGACTTAGCTCCCTTACAAGTGATATAATTTCCACAAAGCTTTTCTACATTATGCTTCATGCCCAACCAAAAGAAACGCTCATACAAGATAGGGATTGTTTTAGCAATACCAAAATGTCCTATCAAACCCCTCATGTGCTTATCTAACAAGCAAATCCTTCAACGATCCCTTAGGCACACATAATTTATTTTCCTTGAAAAGATAATCATCTACCTGAAAATATTTCCCAAAAGCAACTTTCTCACAAGCATTGAACATACTAGCAAAGTTATGATCATCAACATACAAACCTTTAATGTGCTCAAGCTCCAACAATTTAGTATGTATAGTAGAAATAAGGGTGTACCTGTGAGAAAAGGTATTGGCTATTGTATTCTCTTTACATTGTTTATATTGGATGGTGTAGAGGAATGTCTCAATAAACTCTATCCATTTTGCATGCCTATGGTTTAACTTCCCTTGACCCTTTAAATGCTAGTTGGTGTGGATGACAAATTCTTTTGGCCATAGATAATGTTGCCAAGTTTCCAACGCCTAAACCAATGCATAGAGTTCCTTGTTATATGTTGGGTAGTTGAGGGTTGCTCCATTAAGTTTTTCACCAAAGAATGCAATGAGATGCCTTTCCTGCATCAAAATAGTTTCAATGCCAAGTCCTAAAACATCACATTCAATCTCAAAATCTTCTAAAAAATTTAGAAGAGCAAGTAAAGGGGGATGAAGTTAATTCTTCTTTCAACAAGTTAAAAGCTTTCTTTTAGTCACTTTCCCACTTAAAACCTACATTTTTTTAACCAAGTTAGTCAATGGGCCTGTAATGGTACTAAAATCTCTCACAAACTGCTTATAGAAGCTAGCTAGCCCATGGAAACTCCTCACTTTACTCACAATTTTAGGGGTTGGCCAATCTCTAATGGCTTTCACTTTTTCCTCATCTATTTCAATCCCATTACCACCAACCGCATGACCCAAGAAATTAATTCTTTCTAAACAAAAAGAACATTTCTCAAAATTAGCATACAATTTCTCATCTTTCAAACATTGCAAGACACATTCCAAATGCCCAACATGCTTATGTTCACTTTTATTACAAATAAAGATATCATTAAAATAGATAACCATAAATTTTTCAATAAAAACATATAAGACATGGTTCATTAATCTTATAAATATGCTAGGGGACATTTGTTAAACTAAAAGGCATAACCAGTCACTCATACAAACCATGCTTAGTTTTAAATGTGATTTTCCATTCATCACCTAACCTTACCCTAATTTGATGATAACTATGTTTCAAATCAATTTTAGAGAAAATACAAAAGACATGCAATTCATCCAACATGTCATCAAGCCTTAGGATGGGATGTTTATGCTTTATAGTTATTTTGATGATTAGCTGGCAATTAATACACATTCTCCAAAAGCCATCCTTCTTAGGCACAAGCAAAACCAAAATCGCATAAGGGCTCATACTCTCTCTAATTTAGCCTTTTGCTATGAGCTCCTTCATTTTCCTTTAAATCTCTTTGGCCTCTTTAGGATTTGTTCTATATGCTGGATGATTAGGAATGGAGGCTCCAAAAATGAAATTAATTTAGTGCTCAATCCTTCTTGATGGTGGCAAGCCATGAGATACCTCATTGGGGAACAATTCTTGATATTCTTACAAAATAGACTCAATGGCATTAAGCAAATCATTATTTTCATGTTCATCATCCAAGAAAGCACCTTTGCGCACAAGAACTAGCATAGACCAATTATAATACAAGGCTTGCCTAACATTACTAGCCTTGACAAAGACACTTTACTTTTTTTTTTCTTATTTTTCACTTTTTTTTAACTCTCTTTTATCACTCATTCTCTTTTTTTCTTCACTCAATTTTTTTTTTACCTTTCTCTCTTTTCTTTTGATCATCTAAAATTTGCTTAAGGGTAAGGGGCATAAGAGTAATGGTTTTGTTGTCCACTGTGAAGCTATACCGATTGGTGTAGCCATCATGGGTAACTTGGTAGTCAAATTGTCATGCTCTTTCTAATGTAACCTTTGGCCATGAACTCCACCACTTGTCTTTGAATTTCTTTGGACTCTTTAGGGTTTGTTCTATAGGCTGGTCGATTTGGAATGGAGGCTCTAGGAATGAAATCAATTTGGTGCTCTATTCCCCTTGATGGTGGAAATCATGTGGCACTTCTTTGGGGAATAACTCTTGATATTCTTGTAAAACAAACTCAATTGCACTAGGCAAAGCATTAGTTTCGTGATTGACATTCAAAATAACACCTTTACACATAAGAACTAGCATAGGTTGATTGCAATACAAAGCTTGCCTAACATCACTAACCTTGGCCAAGACACTTCATTTTCTTTTTTCTTGTTTTGCATTTTCTCTCAACTCATTTTTCCCATTCTTACTCTTTTTTTCTCCACTCTTACTCTTTTTTCTTCACTTATCTTTTCTTTATTTTTCTTCCTTTTTATTTGATCTTCCAAGATTTGTTTAGGGGTGAAAGGTACTTGTTATCCTTCATGAAGCGACATTGATATAGGAACCCATCATGGATGACATGCCGATCAAATTGCCACGATCTCCTAAGTAATAAATGAGTAACTTGCATGGGAACAATATCACACAATACTTCATCTTAATACCACTCAATGGAGAAGGCCACTAACATTTGTTGTTGCATCTTAACCTCTGTACTTTCATTCAACCATTGTAACTTGTAAGGAGTAAGATGGTTTAAGGTGGGCAAAGACAATTTTTCCACCATGATTATACTAGCAACATTAGCACAACTCCCTCCATTAACAATTACATTGCAAACCTTGCCTTTTGCATGGCATCTAGTTTAAAAAATATTCTCTTTTTGCTCTTCACTCTAGCATTCAAAGCTCTTCTCACCACTAGTGCCTTTTCTTCAACTATCACTTCTAACAAATCATTGCTCTCTTCACTACTTGAATTAGACTTTTCTTTCTCCTTTTCTTGTTCACTAGTCAATTCGACCTCCTTATTACCTTTCAATATCATAGCTCTTCTATTAGGATACTCAAAGGCATGGTGGCTGTGACCCAAGCACTTAAAGCACTTTATGTTTCTTTGTTTTTGTAGCACCTCTAACTTGCCTTTGCCTTTTGAATCCTTTCCTTTAGGTCTTGAGGAAGTTTTAGTTGTGGGATTTCTAGATGCTTTGACATCTCTTTGCTCTTGTTTCTTGTCTTAATTTATCTTCCAAGAGAAACTTGATTGATGAGAAAACTTGGAAGAAGTCCTCCTCTTGAGTTATCATTCCACCTTCATGGCCATGTGTACTATATCCTCTAGCTCCACATAGTGTTATAGCTCAAATACATTAGCAATGTCTTAGTTTAGACCATGGAAGAACTAAGCCATTGTAGCCTCCCTTTCCTCCTTCACATTAGCCCTTATCATTGCCACCTCCATCTCTTTGCGATAGTCTTCATCATTCTTGGATCCTTAAGTAAGGCCCTGAAGTCTTTGATATAACTCTCTATAATAGTGTAAGGGAACAAATCTCTTCCTTATAATTGTCTTCAATTCTTCCTAAGTGGATATGGCTCTCTCAAAATTTCTTATTCTACCTTTCACATGTTGATCCTACCAAATGATGGCATAATCCATGAGTTCCACAACCACCAATTTTACCTTCTTCTCTTCTAAATAGTTGTGACATTCAAAGATTAGCTCAACTTTCTTTTCCCATTCAAGATAAGTCTCTAGGTCATTCTTGCCTTGAAATGATGGTATGGACATTTTGATATTATGTAAGCTAAAATCCATCCTATCCTTTTTTGGTCTCTTATGTCTTCTTCCCACATGACTTCTATATTTTATCTTCTCACTTCTTTTGGTTTCATAGTGTGAGGTGGACAACTCTTCTTCATCTCCTTCATCTCTCCAATATCTCTCATTACTTCCATGTTGGTCATTTGTTCTCCTAGTTTTTCTCTTATGATGATATCTTCTATTCTGTATACTTATGATTCTTTCACCAAGGCTACCAATTTTCATATTTACTCTCTCAAATTGTTGTTTCATTGCTCTTAGAATGAACATGACTTCATTGAGTTGTGAACCATTTCCCTCCTCCATTTGTGTTGGAAATAAATTCTGTAAAACAAAGGTTAGGCAAGTAGGGATATCACCTAAACACTCAACTCATAAGTGTTTAGATCACTTAACTCATGTTTACACTCAAAATTAGGCTTTTTCCTTCTAATGATCTCACAAACACTTTCAAATTTTACCACTTTTGTTTACTCTCCTTAAAGTCTTATAAGAACCAAAGAAACGTAACCTTGGAGTTTGCAAGATGTAGCAATCAAAATCACACAATACTCAGATAACTATAATATGGCAAAAAACAATAAGAACAAGGAGTAAGGAATGAACAAAGGAGCATAAAGAAATGGACAATACAAGTGGGAAAAAGTTTCAGCTAATAGGGAATTTTCAAGTAAAAACTAAAGAGTTACAGGGAAACATCACAAAGTTGTAGCAAAAATATCAAGCATTTGCACCTCAAATTGAGTTTCTAAGCTAGAATATTGATCAAGTATTAAAAAAAAAAAACATTCAAGTTGAATACAAAAAATAACTTATAAATGAGTTTAAATTATGGATTGCATAGAGCTAAAAGTTGCAAAAAAAATTTTGTTGTTCACAAAATATAAAATTTTTAGGACAACACTTATTGCTTCTCTTTTTTCTTTTCTTTTGCTCTTTGTTTTCTCTTTCGTTCTTTTCTTTATTTTTATTTTCACTTTTTTTCTTTCATAATTTTTTTTCTTTTCTTTTGTTTTTGTTTTTCCACTAGTATTTTCTCTTCTTTCGTTTGCTTTTTCAAACCAGTCACTTACTGTCCAAAATTATTTCCACACTTATATCCACAAATTGAGCAATCATAAATTAATTTTCTCAACCACAATTGGTCTAAGACAATTTTCCTATGAGTGTACTTAAAAGGAAAGTGTTCTTAAGTCAAAATACAATAAAAAATAAGCTAGGATGGCAATCAAAATGCAGGGGAAAAGATGCAGTAAGTTTCAGCCATTAGCAAGGCAAATTGGATAGCCACACAAACTTGATGTAATTGAGAGGAAAATGGCACCAAGCCACACCAAATAAAGTGTAATTCAATCCCACATGAATGGATAAGCAAGCACAAAGTAAAAGACACTCAAATAAATTATCAAACATTTGAAATGCAACAAAGTAAGAAATGAAAATTTTGCAAAATTTTTAGCAGAACCTTCAACAAATCAAGCAAGGAAATAAAATAGAAATGAAACAAAATGAGCAAAAAAATTTTAATCACATAAAGTTAAGATCAAACACTTAGTGTGCATAAAGAGAACACAAATTTTTTCTACGAAATTGTAGTAGAAATTGGCACAAAACCAAAGCTAAATCAGCAAACAACTCAGAGCCAATTTGGGACATAATTTTAGCACTCAAATGAGCACAATTGAATTTGAATTTGACAAAACTTGAATAAACCAAAAATAGGGTAGAAACAAAAAAAGAAAGGGTAGAAAATTAGAAGTATAAACAAGAAGAAAAAGAAAAGATATCACCTGTATTGGAAAAGCTGAATCTCTAATATCAAATTGATGTAATCCTTCATGAAGATGCCCATGGACCTACTCCAATTTAGCAAAAATTTAACACCAAAATTGAAAGAAAAATAAAGGGTATTCATGCCACACTCTAAAAAGGTAGAAGAAAAGTAATAAATGATAAAATTGGTGCCATAAAGAGCAAGCTCATTGACAAGACTCAAGTTCTAATAAAAATCATAGGAGAGCACTCTCTTAAAGAAGAAACAATTCTATTTTATAAATTCATCAAATTTGAATTGTGAGGGAAACATGCCTTCCTTAATAGCAATTACTCCTAAAAATAGGCTAAATTGAAGTCCCAAACAAGCCCACTAAAAAGTTAAACAAAAATAGCCAAAAACACATAAATCTAGGCCTTTACAAATAGTTAAACACAAGACATAAAAATAGTCTAAATGGTCCTTCAAAAGTGACACCCAAATAGCCATAAACTAGCCCTAAAAATTATACAATAAAAGGTCAAAAATAGCCCACAAATGTTGCACAAAAAATAGCCCAAAAATATGCTAAATAAACTAGTCATTTGTGACACAAAGAGGTTGCCATGTTAGAGCCAAGAGAGACACTAAATGGATGCTTCAAGAGTTGCCATGTGGATGGTCAAGTGGCTTAAAAAGATAGCATGGCTTTAATGCAAATACACCATGAATCTCCAAGCTTTTACTCCCCATATGAATTCCAAAGTGTGTGACAAAGGCTTTGAATTGCCTTCCTCATATTCTTTACCTTGGCTCTAGTCAAGGGCCTTAAAGGAAGATGCAAATCCTCTTGGTGGTCCTTGGCTTGATTTCCCATATTCTCATCAGATGGTTAAAGTGAAATGGGGACAATGAGATGAACAAGAAGCCACTTGGGAATTGGAAGTAAATATAAGTGAAAAATACCCTCATCTACTCGATAAGAATTAACTACTATCACTCCTCAGAATTTGAGGATGAATTCTTTTAAAGGGAGAATTTGAAACGTCACAAATTTTTTGAAACCTATTTTGTCAATAAAATAGCTTTTAGGAAAGATTTGAAAAGGGCAATTCAAAATTTTTTGAGAACATCAAAATTGTAAATTTTGAGTAATAGGAAAAAAAATAATAGAAGTTAATCATATGAATTTTAGAAATCTTAGGAGATCAAAGAGTTGATCAAGAATGTTTAAGAAACAACATTTGTAATTTTGAAATTTCTATTTCCGATAAATTTTAGAAATTTGAAATAGGGGTTAGGAATATCGAACAAGCATAAAATCATAGTCATTATGAATAAATTTAATTTAACTAATTTATATTAAAATTTTATAATTTTTAGAAATTGATAAGTATGTTAAATTTGAGTTCAAAATGGAAGAAAGCAGAAAAATTATTCAAAAGGGAAATGGTCAACTTATATATAGTAAGAAGTTGACTTATCTTTTTCAAAAATACCCTTCCTCAGTTGGCTCACCCTTTCTTCTTAAGTCACCCCAGCACACAACAAAACTCATGCAAATTCTTCATCTTCCTCTACAAGTCTTCATTCTTTCACTAAACCTTTAATTTCTCTCTCTTTAGGTGAGCTTTTAATCTTACTTGTTATTTTCTCAAATTCTTACTACTGAATCCTCTCTTATTCCTCTTCATTTCAATATCAAAATCATTTTGATTTATTGAGTATAACTTGAGTTAAGAATTTTTTAAGTTTTCTGTCACTATTCAGAATACTATCCAACCCATGAATGAAACCAAATTTTCTAATGTTTTGGAATTCAAATTTATTAGATATAGCTTTATTCATGATATAAGAATCACAATTTAATCATATATGATTAGTTAATAAGAGAAATCTATGAAAAAAGGATTAGAAGTACTCTTATTTTTTATTTTGAAAAGTATACAAGATTTTGGTAAAATAGTTGTAGTTTATTACGTTCAACCTATTGAGGTGAGTGATACTTACTATTTTTATAAATTATGATGTGTTTCATGCTTGAGATCTATTAATTTATGGTGCAAGTTAGTAAAAATGGGTTTTGTAATGATATAATGAAACTTCATGATTAAGTAGATTGTTAAGATGCTAATTAGCATGATATTAAAATAGTTGAGTTTATGTTTGTTTATACTTCCAAAACATAGGATAAAAAGATCCTATAGTATGTCTTTGTGTTAAAAATGGTTTCCCCCATTTTTTTCTATTAATATGCAAAAAGATACTTGTGCAAGTTAAATCACACCATTTTGAACTGAACCTGCGATTATGCTTGCAAAACCTTAGTACTTTTTCTTGACCGATTCGAATCAAAGTTTGAACTAGAATTTCACGAGTCAAATCAGCCAAGCTTGCTTTGTTTTTTTATTCTAATCTAGTTTGAAACTAGACTTCTCAAAAGTTTTCAAAATCTGCCTTTTAAACTCACATTTCTAACTACATTTTCTTGAGTCAAATTGAGCTCTTCACAAATAAGTTTTCTGATTCTAATCACAATCATACTCATTTTTCTTTGACAATTCTACTCATGATTCTGATCACATTTTCAACCAAAATTCAATTTGTTTAGTCCCATTTTCCCTTACTTGAAACTGCACTTTTTTTTTTTTACTCAAAACCATAGAAAATCCAATGAAACATATATGGCATATATGATATCCTAAGGGAGTGGTTCATAAACCAACACTAATGAATACAATGGATGTGCATACAATAATTTCTAAATAATGAGTTTAGAAGATAATGCAAACATGAGTTGAGAAAGCATTACAATGGTCATGAATGATTGTGATCATCGAAATATGTTTATTACAAGTAATTATGTTATGTAAAACTTGTTTATGTTTATGAGACATGGAATGAGATATCATGATATATGAACAATCATGTTATGAAATAGTATTAAAATATATCCATATAGAATTGATGAGGCATCGATTATAAGGATGGGTTAATTGTATAATTGGCAGTCTTTGAGACTTGATATGTGAACTAGATCCTGGATTTGCACATTCTAATATGATAACTAGGATAAGGCTAACTTGGAAGGAAAAGGCTGGGATGAGTGGGATAAAGTTGATTTGAAGTAACAAGGCAGGCTATGTATTTGTATGCATTGTTTATTCTATATGGCTATTATTTGAATATTGGAACTCAATATCATGAAATTGACATACATAATAAACCTAAGAATGTGGCATATGACAATGAGAGCTAGAATTGGCACAATATGCTAAAAAATGAATGAAATGAATTTGCCTTAAAGGTAAGTCTCTAAATACTTTATAATTGTTTACGAAAATGATATGGGAAATGGTTATTTGGTTAAGTTATGGATATATGTATATATATACGACTTTTATTGAGTAATGAATTCATATGTTTGGTACGTATCTATCTCACTGAGCCCCAAACACATTATTCTATGGATCATTTTTTTTAAATACTTAAGATATAATTGCCAATCCCATAATAGACAAATAAGATGATAACAATCCAATGGAAATTATGGCTGATACATGTACCACCATAGTAGATAGTCCTAGAGGCACATATGAAGTCAAGATACATTATATAATAATTGTGAATATAGCTGGCTATGAAGTATTACATGAGGTAGAAATCATCCCTCTACAATCCTCAAACATGTTATTAATGATAGCTATGGGATGGTTCGATCCTTAGGGGATCCACAATTTAAGTTTTTTTTTTTATCATTTTTTGAAAATGTATATAGTGTAGCCATCAAAACCTTAGGGATAGAGTTAGTCTAACCTATGCAATTGGATCCATATATGTTGTAGGTTAAACTAACTTTATTTTGCTTCATCCCTAAAGGAACCTAAAGTGTTCTATAAGAATGTTCAGAAAAGCTAGCCTAGGA
The DNA here is from genome assembly GCA_026873985.1 of Saraca asoca. Classification (NCBI taxonomy): domain Eukaryota; kingdom Viridiplantae; phylum Streptophyta; class Magnoliopsida; order Fabales; family Fabaceae; genus Saraca; species Saraca asoca. The sequence continues at coordinate 19,200 of JANHAO010002477.1, forward strand.
GATGTAATCGTATTTTGAAAAGTTTGTGTAAAAGCAAAACTCTAGTGTCAATGAGTTATGTGCCTTAATGGACAATGGCTCTATACATTATGTAGGTTTTGGTTTCGTGATTACACGTATTCTCTTCCCTATCTTATTCATTCAATTTGAGTCATTTAAATGATAACAAAATTCAACATGTTTTGAATAAAATGAATTAGCAGAATTGAGATACAAATTGGTGATTATTAATGAAAGGATTGATATTCACATCGGTCATGACCAGGATTTTGGATCGTGACACTTTTCATGCTAATCAGTCTATGCTTGTTTTTTTATGCAAAAAAGCCTATGTGAACATTATCCATGAAATATTGTTTAGCCTAGTGCCTTTGACTATGTTTTGTAGAAAGTTAAAGAAGTGGGAAATCAATTTGATTTCATTCTTAGAGCTCCTAAACCTAATCGGCCAACATATAGACAAGTAGAAGAGATTATGGCAAAGGGATATTTTAGAGAAAACATGACTGAAGCTTCAAATGAGGTGAAACCAAAGCTTAGAGGTCCCTAAGGTCCAACCTAATGATTTCAAGCTTTAAACTTAGTGAAACTACATGATTTTGAAGGTCAATACAAAGGCTAAAGTCAAACTAACATTTTTACTCTATAGAGGGTTACTTATGTGTTTGGAATTTTAGTAATAACTTAGACCTTTTATTTTGGCTGAATTAAGGCTCTTTGGTTTGTAAGTTCAACCCATTTTAGATGAGTAATAACTAAAAAGGAAGACTTGTTTCCCTTAGAAACTAGATTTGAACATTTATGAAATTGAAGAGTTTTCTTCTTGAGAGAGTTCTCTCATAGAGTTCTCAATGAGCAAGAGACTTATCAAAGAGGTTCCTTTTTGTGGCATCAAATCCATCACTTGTCACTCTCCTTCTACCTATTCTAAAGTGTGGCGAGAATATCTTTATCTTTTATTTTCATTTTCATCTTTGTTGATGAATTGGAGAAAGGTCTATGGGCATCTCCAAGGGAGATCACATAAAAAATGCTCTCAGCTTGATCTGTTTCTCTGAGATTCCTTGAAGCTTTATAGTTGAGTAAACCACATGAAATTATTTTAGATGATTATGAGGGCCTTCTCTAGCCAGACCATGAAATATAGGTAGTAGGTGAATCAGACCAGAGTTCAACTCAAATGCAGCTTCAATTTCAGGGTAGTTAATGCACAAAGGCTGCTAGTTGAGGTCTGGAATAGCCAATTCATTCAAAGTTCTTTGATGAAATGTCATGTTCTCCATGCTTGAATAGTGAGATGAACTTACAAAAAATAGTGTACTTCAGTGCCTGAACTTGGAGATGAAGGTACTGAAGCTGATGCTGATAAAGGTTGAATTAGGCCAAATTGGTGCATGCTTTCTCTTCTCAATTCTTGCAAGGTTATTTCAATCTTTGGATCATATATTAGCTCATAAATATGAAAGAATTGACTCATGCACAAAAAAGTTTAGCAGGTAATAAAAAACTAAAAGAATTAAAATGGAAAAAATAGTAAAATAATTCAAAAAATACTAAAAAAAGCATAGTAAATGATGGAATTTGGAAAAAATAGGAAAGGTTAGAAGGCTCAAAATAGGTGACTTACCAAATTTGAGTTTTTAATTCCACAGAAAATTTTGCCACCCAACCCTACTAAAAAAATTGAAAAACTAAGGGAACTAGGCAAAAATAGGAGCTAAAGACTAAAATTAAAGCCTAATACTAATATTGATATCCTAATACTAATTAGAATTGAAAATGCACAAAAATAAATCAACCAATTCCTAGCAGCAGTGCCAAAATTTGACAATTGTAAGACCGGCCAAAAATAGTATTGAACTACCTAAACTAGTAGTTAGGTTGAGTCTGGGCCATTTCCATGGAGACTAATGACCTACTTTCTATGTGTTACATTATGAAATGGGGGTTGGTTATCTAATTAGAAACAAGGATTATAGCAAATAGTTCAAATGCATAACAAAATAGAATCACAAGTGAAGGGAATTCAAATGTAGGAAAGCTCAATCCAAGGGATCCTTGCAACTAATTCATTGACTGATCTTTGATACTAATGTGTTGTTCTCACTTTAACTGCTTGGCTAAGAAATAAATCAAGTCCAGAACCTCATTAATCCTTGTTAATTTCCTCCTAAACTAGTCAAACAAGTCCAGCCCCTAATTAACTCTTATTGCTAAATCAGTTGAAACCCAGCACTTTAACCAATTTATCAATGGCTTTAAGTTTTGAAAATATTAAGTCTAACTAATTAATTCACCCTAGCAGCAAACCAACTAATCACCCTCAATTCTCTAGGAGAATTGATTTACCCCAATAGCTAATCAACATCTTATTGCTACCCCATAGCCAAACAGCCACAAATAATGAAATTGCCTATAGAAAATCCAGCTAGTATTAAATTACATTGAATAATTAATTAATGGGCCCAATTAACTAATCATCTAAGGCAATTATAAGCAATAAAATCAAAGGATCAAGAGAATTAAATTGGAAATAAGCACAAGTCTCATAATTAAGAAAGAATTGGTGTAGGAATTCCTTCAGATTGAATTATGAGTTTAATTACACATTAAAATAGAAATAAAATGCAAAAATTAAAGGAAAGAATAAACCTAATTAGGGCTGGAGTTTTTCCCTAGTAGAGTTCCTCTCCTTCTACAAATTAGAGATAATAGAGGAAATGAATGTAAAAGATATTATAATTGTGACTTAGCTAGCTATTTATAGGCTCATTGCACTGCCTCTTGGTTAGGCTGCTGATTAGGGTTGGATGGAGGCTTCAATAGACATGACTCCCTTCATATGAATTATAGCCTTGTCTCTCAAGAGTCTAATAGCCTTGACCTTGCATAAAAACTTGATTCCTAGCCCATGTTATGGGCTAAAAATCCAGACAACTTTCCAAAGCAGTCCAACTAGTAACAAAATTAAATACTTAAGTCCATAGTCATGTAATTAATTCAAAACAATATAGTTTTCCCTCAAACCCTTCATTAAAGTTGTTGGAATGGATCTTAAATACCCTTGTGGAGCTTCACTTATGATAAATATATCAAAACTAGTTCTGGGTTGCAAGTTAGCACTCTATTCCAGTCTGTGGGCTTCATTTGACTTCCAAAACGACTAATCTGGGTTGGAGACTCTGACATGAAATTTTTAGATCTTTCTCTTAGCTTTCTAATAACATAAGAATCATCCACAATCAAGGTTCATCACTCAAGATATGCCTAAAAACCTAAAATAGTCTAACATAATGTAAAATTACCAGATCAATTCAATTACGGACAAAAAGTAAGCAAACCACAAAACCAATTTCAAACATCCAATTAAACACCCAAACATGACAAAAACTAAATATAAAGGGATATAAAATATGTATAAATTGTGTTCATTACCCACTATTTTCTTCAATTCTAATGACTCTCTATCTTAGAATTAGATCATCACGTTGGATGATAATTGTAGTAGGTTAAAATCCCGGTCTAATTTATTTGAACTTGATGAAGGCCAGGGAATCCAAATAAATTAGACTAAATAGACAACTCAGCTCATTAATTACATCTCCATGTACTTCCTAATCATTAGATTGATAACTCTTTATCATTTATTATTCATCACATCAAATATTATTAAAAACACCTTGTTTATAATGTCCAAAGTGAAACCTAATTACACCCAAACATTATATGGTCATGATGGAAACCATCCAAACAATACATGTTTATTAAGTTGAAACCATCAAACAAGAATATCATACGTATTTCAATAATGATAACATGAAAGATGTAGCGTAACCTTGACGGAGGCTGACAAGTTATCTCGAAATCAATCTCTAGTTATCATTATTTCGATGGGTGGCCTTGAACCATGTTAACATGCAACTTTAATTAGTGAGGAATTTTTTGAATTTATCTGAGGTTTAACTATTAAAGGTATCATGTAATAGTCTATATCATGCATATGTCCTATTCATATCACAATATAGATCCTATGCATGCATACGTTTACTAGTCTACTTCATACAAACATCACCATTTATATCATACATATGAATCACATCCATGCCTAACATATATGGGATGATTATGGACCAATTCAAATTATTCTCTTAAGCCATGAAAGGAAAGAATCTTCATGTAATGCACCTCTTGCCATGCACCTTGCACTTGGGCACCTCTTTCTTCTTTTGAAAGAAAAATAAAATTCCTTTATTTCTTTCCTTTGTAACTAATCATATTGCATATAAGAAACCTTGAGTTATATTCAAAGGGAGTGAGATAAGAAGAGAATTTCACATTCAAAAGTAAAGAGAAAGGCAAGACATGCAGGCCCTATTTAATAAAAAATACCTAAAATCAGAATATACATTATATTGATAAAAACCTTTGGTCCATAATCATCCTTCCATCATTCAAGTATATATGAGGCATATTAGACAAGAAAACACATAACATTAATTATTTCACTAAAATTATGATCATGCATGTCTCAAGTTATTTATTAACATTTAATTTAAATAAGTTGATTAATTTGATTTTACTGTCAAACATCACAATCAATCTATTTGGAAACTAATCATAATTAATTCTAAAATCAATCAACTAGTCAATTTCATGATACTTTCTAAAACTTTGGAATTAAGTAAATAAAATAAAGGAAAGTTTCCAAAATTATTTTCAATCAATTTGTAATCATATTCAAATTAAATTTGAAGTTAAGAAAAGTTTCCACAATCATATAAACACAATTTAGGCAAGGTGATCACAATTAATTTCCTATGATTTTGATCATAACACAAATGTCAAAACATCTTTAGAATATATTTTCTTTGTTACCAAGGAAGATGAAGTCCATTGACATATGGTAACAAATATAGGCCTATGTATTGATTGATACATAAAAGGAGTTTCATGTATAATCAAATAATGATACATAAAACTAATTTTATGTATGAATGAGTGTGAGATAACACAAGGTCAAACATTCACCTTTGATTGGATGTTTATAAGGTTAACACTTGAACCATACCTTAAATTCAATTTGAATATTAATAGATAGAAGGGTTAAATTACACCCCAGACATCTTATCATGAACGGTTTGATTTCTAAATAATCTATTCCTACCATTGGGAGGTTATGATACTTTGCTAGAAGCTAACCATAATCTACAAATTTATTTGAACAATTTGGAGAAATTGTGCTTGAATTAAATGGAGTTTTAATTCAATCAAGCTTATGGAAGCTTGTATACAAATTCATTGCCAACATGCATAGAAATTTAATAGGTCACACACAATAGAATTACTTTAATCTAAATTCAAGAGTTGAATTGGATGAACATCTTGGAAATTTGAAATGATGAATTAAGTATTCTAATACAATTAGAATTGTTAATCAATCAAAGATTTAATAATTCTAATGGAGATTATAAATATTAAATAGTAATAAATTTTCATAGTTAATATTTAAATGTTAGAGAGCATTTATATCAACATTAGAGGATGATTACAAAAAGAGAGTTTATGAGTATGGTATCATAATAAAGTTTTTAGGCATGTTAGACACAAAAGAGGGATCATTAGGCTAAGGAGTGTGAACTCCTTGGGCTTAAAGGGCTGCATTAGTCATGTAGCCTATCCACCTTGAGTGGATGACACAAATAAGGGGTAGCTTTAGCTTATACATTGTCATGCCCTGATCCATGAAATGGGACTGGCGTAGAAGGTCACTATCAGGAAATCTCCTCCATCAGAAAACTTTCTACAAGCCTTACCATGCAAATAACATACCAACGCCTTACTATTTCTTCAAATCATGATGAAATATTTATATATTAAAATTTTAATAAAACTCTGGTAGAGTTTCCTCTATTTTTTGGACACCTGGCCTCAAGGCCTGTACATCGGACAAGGGTAACTTGTACAGTGATACAAATAAATACAATGGCCCAGATTACACAATTTACATTCTATTGGGTACTCATCAATCATATCACATGCATGTACATTCCTACCAATTACCATAATTTTACACCATAGTTATACTTTAAATCTTTGCTGGGTGTGATCCAATTGGTTAGTGAGCAGATCCTGAGTTAAGATGGCGTGAGGGAATAATAGGAATATTCTTTGGCCCTGAAAAACATAGAAATGAAGGAGTGAGTTTCATAGAAACTCAGTAAGTAAATAATCCTATGATCACCCTAGAATCCTATTTAAAAATCATGTTTGAAAGTATATATATAGCTATGAAAATATGCTTACCTGTTTAAATGTCATAACCTCTCAACAAGTTTGGAAGTTTCATCCATTAAGATAGTTAAACAATTGTAATATGATATTTCACAGAATGAAATATACAACAGTACTTGATACTATGAAAAATATCTATCATGATGTGAATATAAGAAAATATTCAATAAGTTTTATAGAATATATTAATGCATATACAAAACAACCAACTGGAACCCTAATAGAAAAATTCCTAAAAGTAACTATACATCTTAAATATAACTCCATCACACCACTCTAATCCATTCATCTCGCTTATAAACATCATCATAATCCATCCATCTTGCCTGTATCCATCCATCTTGCTTATAAACATCATCATAATCCATCCATCTCACCTGTATCCATCCATCTCGCCTATAAGTTGTTTTGTTCACAAGTGCACTTGAGGATTACCAATAAATTTCTCAATGGGTCCAATATTTCAAACCAATAATCTAAAGATATCATGTAACATGAAAATACTATTTGGGTAAGCAACATTTATCAAAATATACATAAACCCACTAATGAATTTTCATATCTGCTCATCACATAGAACATAGGATTCCCAATTCCAATGACAAAACACAAGATGAAAATGCATCATTTAATCACAGCAAACCATTTCATGTACACATACAACATATATATACTTTTGAAACCACTTTAATATATAGGAAAATTTCTATTATTTAAAAGGATTCATAATATTTCATATAATAAAATTAATTTATATTTACACATGGGATCATTAAGTGAGGAGGATTGTCCACTCACCTTAGAAAATTCTTTGAAAGATAAGTCAACTAAAGCTCCAAAATTTGCCATTGGTGTGCTCGACTTGTCCAAAGAAATTTATCTAGAGCTGATGAATAGCAATATCTCAGTACACCTCAACTTGAGGATTAGGGTTTTAGATAAGGATTTCTTAAAAACTTAATATAAACTTCCTATAAAATAAATTTTTTGTTCTACTATTACTCACCACCCTTCAAAATGTAGGTGGGGAGCTCGCCGCCCGTCAAATCATCATCGGTAAGCTAGTAAGAGCTGCTGGCTAAACTGCTGTAATAGGGGAGGGATACACTAATTAGCTACCACCGTGAGCTAGGTGAGATACTGGAGGAAGGAAGGAGGTTGCCATATGTCATTAGAAAGTGGAGGACCAAAGAAGACGAGGTTACCGGTAGCTGTAGTGACAGTTTGACCAAAGAGAAACATACACCTGTGAAGAAAGGATGGCACTAGTGTAGGAGAAGAAGACGCCGCTGAGCTTGTTAGATGGAGAAAGAACAAAGATGGGTGCCAGATAGAGGAGGAAATTCATTGGTGAAGGAGGTCGGTTAAAGCAGTTCATAGTATAGGAAGCTTCAGGAGACTGTGCATACTAGGGAAAAGGCCGCTGAAGAAAATATATACATAAGGCCAAATAGGGAAAATTACACATTGACCCTGCAACTTTCTATCGACTTCAAATAGGTCTTTTTGAAAAAAAGAAATTACAATTCAATCCCAATGAAAAATCAAGGATTTTCACTTCGGTCCCTCAGTAACTTTTTTTTTGAGGTATTATATACATCACTCATTAAGCTTCCTTACTCTTGCTTATGCTCCAAACTTTTCTATTTATAGAAGAAAGAGCCTAAACCAAATAACACTAGAGTTTCATCCCTAACACATGTTGTGTACCAACTTTCTCTATGATATTACTCATCTCTTCTTTGCATTTAAATACTCAACCCTACCCTAGTAAATATTGATTCCTTAAACAGCTAACACCTCTTAAGCTAAGTGGTTGAATTTCCTATTCTACAAGTTATGTGAACTTCATAGAAGCTTTGAATTAACCTGGGTTATGCGGATCACCATTGATGTTTGAGATCAAATCTGAAGGAGTTGTCCAGACACAATTTAAAGGAGTTAATTATGGGGCTTGTTCGTAGAATTGCTTGGAGATCAAACTCTATTTTAAAAATCAAGGTTTTCAAGAACAACTCTTATGAAGGTATAATTTAAATTGTTATTTGAAATTTACCTTGCTTTTGAATTAATATGCAAATAATATGATTTGAATTTTGAAATTTTTTTAAATTTCCACTACGCATACTTGATGCTAAGAATCAGTATATTTAATATGCTTTAATCCATTTTCACAACAATTTAGAAATTTGACATATAGGGAAGGTTGTGTGAATTGAGTATCATTGTAGGGAGTTATTATCACACTCTGTGAATGCACTTGAATTTTCCAACTTTAAGTTCCCTAACACTAGTCATTTAGAAGGAATCTTATAAGCAATAAGTGCTTCTGAGTGCATATAAATTACTTATGTTATTCTTTCTTCATATCTATTTGAGCAGGACTTTGGGTTTCCACACTAGCTGTATTGGGAATTAATTTCGTTAGGCCCTAAATAATGCTTTGATACTACCACTGTCACATCCCAATTTTCACCAATCATGTTCGACATGAAAAACATCTAACAAATGTCTCCACTAGACTTAACATGTTTCCTAGTTTTATTTAATTCCTTAATAATTAAATTCAAATGATGGCAAGCCATCATTCTATTTATTTCATCTTATATTTTTAGTGATTGATCTCTTATTATAGATTAATGTTTATGTAAACCCAATATTTCAAAATTTCTTTTTCAAAATTATTCATTTTAACTTACTACATTATCCACGATAAATTTTATTTCACCATTTAAGCAATATTAGTTCTAGATTATTTTCAAATTAATAAGTAATTTATGTATTATGAGGTCTTCTTTGCATTTATGGGCCATGCAAGAGAATACTATCATTGGCCCATTTTGTTAAAACTTTCTGAGATCCTTTTTATTTTTCTTTTTTGTTAAGCATAAATCTTATTTAGCTATATTAGACTATAAACACATATGCATGCATATCTATTCTCATGACAACTCCCATTAATTATATATTTAAGTTTCCTTTGTCACCTAATTGTTATTTATAATACATTGTAACAACAAAGTTAGATTCTACTAGTGAAATTATTGTTTAAACCATTTGAACATTATTTATTTTAGAAATAATTAGAATATAAGTGCTTCATATATTATATTTACAAATCACTACAACTCTTTTGATCTACTTATGATCTATTTGGATCTCATAAAATCTAATTGTTACTAGGTCCAAACCTAATTCTTTCTAAGGCTATAAGTCTCTTATGGTTGTCAATAAGAATAATAAAACAGTAACAAACTTATCCTAAATGTAGTGTGGAAATTTGGAACCAAGTAACAGAGTGAGAGTCAGTGGGATTCTTAGTTAGTATGAGTAGATAGTTCTATAATAATAATAATAATAATAATAATAATAATAATAATAACAGACAAAAATAGGTATAAAAATACTCAGTGAGTGACTACCTAACTCCACCTTAGTGAGTCTTCAGGTAGAAATAAAACACTCAGAAATAATATATTAACTAGTTTATTGTTAAAAGCTTTAATTCTTTGAAATTTATTATTTTTTCCCTACATTTATTTTATTTTACTTTTCCTTTTTAAATTTTTTCCATAATGTACAAATTTACCACACGATCATAGATTGTTGACATCGGAATCCGGTTCGTGTACGGGAACCAAGCTCCGGCCAACGGGATGTAGAGTTCAGGAATCAATGCTACTCTTGAAGTGTTATGGAGGAAGAGG
>JANHAO010002478.1:0-28570 GCA_026873985.1 Saraca asoca
CATATTATATGTTTATACAGGTTGATGGGCGTGTAGCCCCTTGTTTTGAATGTAGGCCTTATGGCCAGATGTCCGAAAAACAGAGAAAACTCTGCCGGATTTTTGATAGAAATAATAAAATTTTATATTGGTTGGTTTATATAATTTATATGCATTGGTGTTGTTACGTGTATGGTAAGACTTGTAGTGGGTTTCCTGAAGGAAAGGGATTCCTGATGGTAACCTTCTACGCCGGCCACGGACCTCGGGTTTGGGTCGTGACAATAGCTTTCTTCCTTTTCTCCCCTGCTATTCAGCCGACACCCAAACCAGCTTGCCAATGATGTTTTAGCTCACGGCAAGCTAGTCACCAGTACTTTGGAGGGTGGCAAGTAATCCTAGAACAAAAGATTTATTCTATAGCAACTCTATAGCTAATTTGCAAGAAATTTCCCTAGAAACCCTTACTATTCTAACTGGAAGAAATTTGGAATTCTCTTGTTGTTTTGCATTGTTTTACTTCAGTATAGTTCCTATAAAAGGATTAAGCACACCAACGACCATTATTGGAGCTTCAACTGAAAAAATCAAGTTAACTAACTTAGTTTTTTAAGGATTTTCTAAGGTGAGTGGACAATCCTCCTCTCTTAATAATCTCATTTATAAATCTGAATTAATTTTATTATATGGAATATTATAAATCTTTTTTTTAAATAATGGGATTTTCTTATATATTGAAATAGTTTTGAAAGTATATTTTTATGTTATATGTGTACATGAAATGGTTTGTCATGCTAAATTATGCATTTTCATCTTGTTTTATATTATTAAAATTGATGATACTACCTTTTTATCTGATGAATAAATATAGGAATGCATTAACAGGATTATGTCTGTGTTGACAAATTTTACTTATCCGAAATAGTATTTTTATGTTACATGGTATTTTTAAATTATTCGTTTGAGATTCTGGATCCATTGAAAAATTTAGTAGTAACCCTCAAGTGCACTTGTGAACAAAACATCATACAAGTGAGATGGATGGATTGGAGTGGTATGTTGGAGTTATATTTATGATGTATGGTTATCTTTGGAAATTTTTCCATTGGTGTTCCAGTTAATTGTTTTGTACATACATTATTATATTTTATAAAACTTATTGAATATCTTCTTATGTTCACATCGTGATGGATATTTTTCACAGTACAATGTATTGTTTTATTGAATATCATATTACAATTGTTTAACTATTTTAATGAAAAAAGCTCCAAACTTGTTGTGAAGTTATGACATCTAAACGAGTAAGTATATTTTCACAGCTTCATATATATATACTAACATGGTTTATAAATGGGGTTATGGTGATTATGGGATTGTTTATTCACTGAATTTCTTTAAAACTCACCCTTTTTTTTTCTATGTTTTTCAAAGCCCAGGGTTCTTCCATCATCCTTTCACCCTACACTGATTCGGGATCTGCTATTGGATCAAGTGGATCTTTTTTGTGGAGAATAAAGGTCTATAACTGTAGTGTAAAGTCTGGCAGTTGGTAGAATCATATTTGCATATATTGTGTATGATTGCTAGATGCTAATAAGATATAAATTGTATAGTCTGAGACACTGCATTTGATTTTGGCATTATATAGGTTGTGATAGGTGTATAGCCCTTATGTTGTTGTTGTATAAGCCTTGAGGCTAGGTGTCCGAAAAACAAAAAAAACTCTGTCAAAATTTCATTAGAATTTAATATCTAAATATTTGATCGTGGATTGATGAAATAGTGAATCATTAGAAAATTATTTACATTGTAAGTAATTTTGTGTCTTGTCAAAAAACATGAATGTTACGATAAAATTAAAAATATTTCCATATTAAAGTAATAGCAAGCAAATGCCGCTTGGCTTGGTTTTTGGTCTAGACCCAACCCAATTTAAACAAGATTTGGACTAAATAATTATACTCAAGAGTTGGATTTAGACAAAAAATTATACCCATTTTTCATATGGATAGGATTCATATTTACATTTAAAAAATTAGATTAGATTTTCACAAATTATTCTTTTTTTTTTTGTTGTCCACTGTTATATGAGAAAATCGATTTTTCCTGAATGGATGCGCGAGAAGCCTAAAAGCAATAAAAGGATTAGTCGGAAGAACTGCCCGGATCGCCACGCCTTCAATCTGCGTCGCGAGTGCGACCCCTGGCTCGAACTCGTGCCTGACAGAGCGAGTTTAACATCTTTCTCTTGATTATGTGCACGACCCTAGATTGTGTGATCCGATCAGTGAAGTGCTAGTAGCAATGTAGAGCTCGTCAGACAAAAGACTAAGTCATACCTTGTCCCAACGGACAAATGAGACCCACTTACAGAAGATGATCTGCAGTAGCCGAAAAAAGGAGATTTAATCTGTATATTCTGTCTTATACATTAAATGTTGATGTAACATACTTACTGCATATGTAATTACCATTGTAACCTCCTTTTCTCTATAAATATGAGGAAGGAGCCTTTTCTAAAAGAGAGAACTCCCTAGATACAAGCAAAAACTCTACCAAAATAGAGAGAAAAACTTGAATATTGTAACTTTGTAAAAACACCACTTAAATAACACATTATCGTAGCTGTAGGGTTCGATAATACCCCGGATTTGATCAAACCACGTTAAATCATGTATCTCCTTTCTGCTCTTTCCTTCATTTTTGTGTATCTTTGCTGTTTTGCCATGCTTAAACTGCATAAAAGTCAAAGATCCCATAAGAATCCCTCTTTGACCGGAGTTTGGACCATTATCAAAATTTGACGTCAACATCCACAAAATAGGACTAACAAAATGGTTTGATTTGTCCATAAAATAAAAGATCAAGATAAAGAAAAAAAAATTATGCTATTAAAATATGAAAGCACAAAACAATTTAGATCTATAGATATTGACTTGAAATGCTCATAAATCATTAAAAAAAAAAAGGCTATAAACCTTATCTAATTAGGCTAGAATACATAGTTTAAAAATAGAGCTGGACCAGAGCCCTGAAAAAAATAAAATAAAATAAAAATCCGAGCCAAGCGTTGTCTGACTCCTTGTGCTATATTAAAATTTTCATAATATTCGACCCGACCCTGTTTTGTCTGGCCATGCGTCAAAGGAGAGCCCTCCAACGGAGGAGGGATGGTTTAGTTGTATCCACATACTTCTCTGCTGTGTTAAAAGGTACAATGCTGTTAGCTTAGTAGTCCTTTCAGATACCATCTGCCATTTGGCCAAAACATGCGTGACTGGCATTATTGAAACCACATAAGCTATCTAATTGCAATGCCTTCATTTGGTAAATAATTTGCCAATGCATCCCTTTAAAAAACAAATGCAAATCTTTTATTCAGAATGGATCGATTCCATTGTATTTATTTAATTTTTATTAAATTATAATAATTTATCATTCTAATAAATAATTTTTTAATATGATGTTGTAATATAATTGAATAAGTTTATAAATGTAGATCATGTTAAATAATTGTAAAAAAATAAAAATCTTTATGTTAATATATGTATAAAATTAATTATAAATAAATATTAATTCTAATGATCTAATTATAAAGAAAAAAAAAAGACGAGATTACAGGTTGAAATAAACTATATGAAATAAAAGATTAATTTAACCCTTTTTTATAGCTACTATTCATCCCAGAAGTTTTTTTTTTCCTTTTCCAGCCTTAATTTTGGAACATTTATGAATTGTGAACTCTCAATTCTGTTAAATTAAATCATAGATAATGGGCCTCCACAATCTAACCGGGCTACATAGAAAAAAGGCAATATGGGCTTAGATCTTGCAGACGTCATTGAGAGAAATTAAACCCTACAGTGCTGTTAAGGTCCAAAACTAACAAGCCGACGGAAAAAATTTGGTTCTACTTTGGGCCTTGTGGGCTCAAACACGCAACCAATACTCAACAAATAAGAAATATTTTTCTATTCTAAAATATCCTTTTTATCATCGTCAAATTTTCAAAAAGCTATTGGTCATAAAAATTTCCAGATTGCTGCCATGATGAAAATATTTTAATACATATTATTATAAAAATATATATATTTTTGTCTCAACTTGTTTCATTAGTATTAGCATAAAATAAAAATTTATTTAACTACCAAAAATAAAAGAAAAAGAATTACTAGTGGAGCTTCTTTGCTAAGATAGAAATATGTTTAAAGGATTGAGCCATCTAGATTCAAATTACAGAACTTGTTCTTCCAAAAAGTTGTGGCATATTCGACATTGTCAAACTTGTAACACGTGAAATTAACAAATAGAGATAAAGCTATGCATCACAAGACTTCAACCATAATTGCATTCTATCATTTTCAGGTTCCTTTCACTCTGTAATCTTCTACTTGACTCCTTTTTCTTTAAAGATATATCTCTTTTATAAAATACAGTAAATAAAGAGAAACACATAGGATTCCTCTGTTTTGACCGAAATTGAAATTTTATAAAAATTTATTTTTAAATAATTATATTTATAGAAAATAAATTAATTTTTTATTTTGGATAACAGAAAAGAAAATACTCTCTTTTATTTGATACGTATAGGTAAATTATTTTTTATTAAAAAAATATCATTATGCGTATAAATTTCATATTTAAAATTAAGTTATACAGTAATCATTTTATTATTAAATAATATTTAAATCTTTTTTCATTTTTATCATTTTTTTTTGTAAAATTAGTTTCTATTTAACTGATTCAAAATTGTAATAACAAAAATTTCAAAAAAATTTAAATTTTTATAATAAAATTATAATTTTTAACAAAAATATCATAAAAGTACATGTTATTTTTGTTTTCATTATCTATTCAGATGTAACCCTAGTTTTTAATAATCAGTACGATACAAGATATGTTGTCAAAGTCGGAGGAAAGAACCATCGTCTTTTTAAAAGTGAAATTAAAGTTGAATTTGACACCCAATTTCTTCCTCTTTGTATATCATGTGTGCTTAGACATTTTAAGATTTTGTAAAGCTACTTTGCATATCTTTTGTCTAAAAGGACAAAATTGCAAAAAAAAAAAAAATCTACATAAATGAAATTTGTTAATATATTACATATTGTGGATGCCTATATCGATTTAGTTGTAACATGTGAATTAGATGTATGTAGCTTAATTAATTAATTTATTTAAATTAATTAATTAATAGCAAATCATTTGAACTCAATTAAAAAAAAAAGTTCAGAAAATTAGTTAACGCATAATCCCAATAAGTAATTTTTGCAAGTAATGGGAATTGAATCTACAATATGTGGTTTATGACGTTGGAGAACAAATCAAGTCACTTAACATAAAAAAGCCCTTAGTCATTAACAATTGAAATTAGATAATATAGCACCAGGAGCTTGAATTTTTAAGAAATTGAATTTTTTAATTAAAATTTATATATTTTTTAATTTATTTATTTTAAAATTTAATAAATGATAATCTATTAATTAAAACATTCCATATTTTTAACAGATCCAAGTCTTGATAGTGTATATCTAACCAGGTTCAAACCGAGGGTAAAGTTAAGGATTAGCAGACTAGCCAATCGCATGTCGTACCTGTAATAAATTTAATTACATCTAAAGACACGTTTGCAACGCGACAAATTATAGAGGGCTGCATCGATGTGGCTGCTCGCTAGTGCCTCTGACTTGAAGATATTATTTTTATTGATCAATGTGGTCATGCCCAAGCACTTACCATCAATTTGATTGGCTCAAACAAATCTCATAGCATCGAACAGAGAATCACGTTCTTTCTTTGAGAAATTTAAAACTTGTTGGTTGATCCACAAAGCCATTTTTTTTATGACAACATCTGGAATTGTAGAACATTTTATCCCTAGTCCGAACTTCAAAAAATAAAATAAAATAAATAAAACTCAATTGATAAATTTAATCCTAAAAATATAATTTAAATTCTTTTCTTATTTAAGACGAGGGATTATAATTTTAAAGATTAAATAATTCTTATATACTCTACGATGACTGCGTCGGAATTAGGTTTATGATTACAACTTGTGTAAAATGCCTACTAATTTTGAGTTCAGGATCAAGTTTCGGTGGTTTTATACGGCCCGACCACCACACTAGTATATTAATTATAAATTGGGATTTTTTTCGTTATTATCATTTTTCGAAAAAAAAAAGATATAATAAATTTATGTCCAATTGAATCTAAATTTTTTTTTTATGTATAATAAATTTATAAAAAAATCTTATATTTATTTCTTTCCACATATAACAAATAAATAAATTATAAAATAAAAAGAAGATAGTACACATCTATTAATTATTTACTGAATGTTAAGTCACTCGGAAGGTGAGCAATGAGAAAATTAGAGATTAAGATGATAATGCAAAGAACTTCAATATTCACAGTGACACCAAGTCTAACCTCAGAAGAACAAAAATTTAAGACTCTTCCCAGAACAAGTTATATATTAGATGACTAAAGTGTGGTCAACTTAAAAAAATTATTCTACTGAATCTGAATGTATAAATCCAATATAAATGTGTATTTAAAACACGCTTTTAATGTATAAATAGAACTAAAAAGAAGCAAAGGAATGCTTCTAAGGATCATGAAGTCCCACTTGAATCAAAGAAAACCAAATAGAATTACTCAAATTATGAAAACCAAATAGAATTATCAAGTATCACATGAAGCCAAAGAAGCATGTGTGGTGAGATTTTAGCTACGGGACATAGATTTTTCTTACATAAACTATAATTTTAGGGAAAAAAAAAGGGAAAAATTTGTATCTAACACGTGGCAGAACCTGGTTAGGATTATGTTTTCGTTTCAAAAACGATGTTTTGAGAAAAACAATATTAGATCTGAGAACAAGGAGGAAGAAAAAAAAGAAATGAGTAGCTGATTGTACCCAAAAGAATAACAAACTGTTTTATTCATTCTATTATTACATGTACACTGGAATCACAGTCATCTACATACAATGAATCACCCAAATAATCATCATCATCAAAATCACCCTCCAAATATGTAGAATGAACAAACACATAGCAAAAAACCAAAATAAAAATTCAAAGAAATTAAAACACTACCCAACAAGATCAGAGTAGAAGAATCAAATAGATCCACCGTCCATTCATCCATCAAAACCAATCTATCAAAGATCAAAAGCCGATGTGTCACCACGTGGATGAATCCTAAGAATAAATCCCTCTCTCTAAAGTTTAAGCCAAAACCATGGCAACAAAAGTTCCGGCCAGAGCAGTGCCTGCAATGACGGCCTTGCTGACGGTGAATGCGGCGGAGGGTGGAGCTTCCGATCCGCCTGGAGTTGGTGCACCCGGGGCAGGACTCTCAGCGCCCGGTGGAGGTGATGTAGTGCTGGGCCCTGGTGCCCCAGAAGGAGGAGTGGATGAAGATGGTGCCGGAGATGAAGCAGGGGTTGGTGTAGCGGTCGGAGCTGGTGTTGGTGTAGCGGTCGGAGCTGGTGTTGGTGTAGCGGTCGGTGCTGGTGTTGGTGTAGCGGTCGGAGTTGGGGTTGGTGCGGCGGTTTTAGGAGCTGGAGCAGGTGCCGATGGCGTTGTTGAAGGTGCCGGAGCTGGAGTTTTTGGCGACGGAGTTGGGGTTGGGGTTGCGGCGGGCGGTGAAGTTGATGGTGACGGCGAGGTTGGGGTGGATGTGGGTGGCTGTGAGGGCGCAGCACCCGGTGGCTGAGCGAAGCATGCGGTGGCCAAAAGCAACAAAATTACGAACACCTTGAGTGCAGCAAAACCCATCTTCTCTCGAAATTGGAAAACAAAGAAGAAAACACAGAGAGACTGATTAGTGGGAGAAGGAGTGAGTGGAAGATGAAAAGATGGACGGAAGAATATAAAAAGAGAGGGCTGAGAGGGATTCAAGAGTGACAGCAATTACTGGAATTGAATAGTGGGTAAAGATTCCCGGAAGCTCTTAAATTAAGATATGCTCTTTATATCAATAATAATATGGCATGACACATCATGTGTTCACTTATTCATAATAGGCTGTACATGTACCCAACCCAACCCAACCCACATTCCTAACATGGGTTCACTGAGCCATGGTGCTGTCACTTCCAACTTCTAATCGGTAATGGGTCCACATGTACCCATGTCCATTTTTTTTTTAATTTATGATATTAATTATTGTTACGAGTTAATTTATAAAAGAATATAAATTAATAATTAAAAAAATGATCATGAATATCATATTCTTCATAAATCTATTCTTTTTTTTCTTTGTGTTGCACCAATTTCTTTTAATTTTTTTTAAAAAAATAGTGGAAAATTTTAAATAAATTGCATTAATTGATAAATAAATTAATTAAAATTAAATTATATATAAATAATTGAGTGATAATTTGTTAATAACAAATTAGTTGAATGTACCATCAGGATCTAATTAACTTAGTTATTTCTTGTCACAATCCACAAGTTGAGGGTAAAATAAGTCATATAAATATATAATCCTTCCGGGAAGAAGTTATTTATTTTCGAGGAATGCTAACTATTAGATGAACTCTTATGCAATCACATTGGATCATTAAATTTATTTTGTTTTAATACAAATGAATATATTAAAATTTTAATAGTTGAAATAATGATACGAAAATTTGTGGATGAAATTTTTGTGTATCTGCGTTTGGTTTGGTTTGGTTTGTATGTTTTGTACGGGGAACCATTTCTACCCAAAAAAATCTTCATAAATGATTTTATTAGAAGTATTTTTCCTCAAATTAGTTATAAATTATTTAATTGTTGTTTTTATGCAATCTACTTTACTAAACTGTGATTTTTGGTTTGTCTTTTTTGGTTGAAATTACACTAACAACCTTGTGATTTGACATGTGTCGGTTCAGAGGTTCAGTAAGCGGTCCCTGTCGCGCCACCACTGTGTAGCGATTTTTGTCAATATAAAATTCGAAGCATCCCACTTTCCCACTTACCTTCCCTGTTTGTCTACCGCGTTTAGCCGTTTCAACAGCTCTTGAATCTTGACTTCTTGCTCCGAATTCACCCTCACAGACCCAAGGTTGTAACCTTAGATCTGGATATGACAGGTGGCAGATGCCCTTTAGAGACCGTTGATTGTCGGATCTGATGATCAAGATCAGGTCAACATTTTGAAACTTCATACGTGTCGCCCATCAGGACCTCTTGATATATTCCCAAAATTGTTTGATTTTTCTGTTATTGTTAATTTATATTCTCATTTTTAATCCACAAAATATCGTATATAGTCTTTTATTAAAATTTTTTGTTGAGATATTTGATAATTGTTGAGAGAGGGAAACAAATAATAATATAAGCTAACCGTTGCAAATGGAAAACAACTAACACATTTATCTTCCAACTCCCATAAATTATAAACAACAAAAATTTTATTAAATATAAAAAAAAATGTTAAACCAAATGGTGCATGTCTTGTTGTGTTGTGTTGCATTGCTGGGAACATGATATAAAGATGGCTGTGTTGAGGAGGAATGTGACATTGTGTGTTTAAATATTATTAACTAATTGATTTAAGTGTCAATTTATAGTTAATTTTATATAATATATTAGGTGTATTTTAAAAAATAAAATTACATAAATCAAGTTCTAACAAGTTTGAGAAGAGAGATAAAACAAAATAAAGAGACATGATGCATGTAAGAATTCTCCAACATATGAGATCCAGTCAACTTTGGAGGGTTGGGAAGGACAAAAATTCTTGCATAAATGTGGTACACCATAAATCTGAATAGAAAATTTTAAGCATACTTATAATGTTTTTAACATACAAATGGATTGTATTTAATTTTTCTTATTCTGAAATATAATAATCTTTTTTTATTCCTCTAATATACAAATTTAAATAAATTAAATTTAAATTAATAACTTCCATTAAATTAAAGGTGAAAAATGTCAATTAACATATAAAATTTTATTAAAATTATAAATTGATAATTATCAAAAGTGATAATTAATGAAATTTGCTATGTAACATTAAAAAATTATAAATTATATGACCGACTTATAATATTAAATATTTTCTATTAAAATTGTAAAAGTATAATCCACTAACTTTTTTAGTTATTTTCATATAGAGTTTTATGTATTAATTATAATTTTTAATTATTAATTTAATAAAAATTATTAATATAAACTCAATTTAATCCAATTCAAAATATAAAGAGAAAAAATAAAATATTAAATTTAAAGAAAATAATTGCAAACAATTTGTATGCATCAAAATCATAATTGGTCGAAGATTTATATCTGTTTTCAGTGAATCTGTTCCACACAACATGATCTGTAGAGGGAGAGACCTGCCTTCGGAGGAACATATTTCTTACACATGGTTAGGTGGCCACGTGGCTAGACGAGAAGGCAGTTCATGTGCCCAATGGTCTAAGGGTCAATTTTGGATTTTAGAAGGAAAAGTCATCGCAATTGCATAATCAAATGATGGAACTTTAGAGCTGGCAAAAGCTGGCAATGATTTGAACCGCGTTAATAATACAGGATTTCTTGTACTTATTTATGCAATTCTTTATTTTGTCCCCTTATGATTGGTCTTCTTCAACTTATAAATAAAATAATGACGAAATGTTTTTAAATTTACCCTTTATTGGATGAGATAATGAGAAAATGACTATGGCCCGTGAAAATAATCATAAGTACTTTCATATAAATCATTGCTCATTGGGCAAATTATCTTGAAGAATCAAATCATACAAACAATTCTCTTCAAGATTTAAAAAAAATTAAAATATTAAATTCAAAGTTAAAAAAAATAGATAAATTACATATAATTATCTTTAATTATCTTTTTATCACAATAAATTTAAAATAATAATAAAAAATAAAATAAACACAGCTTATCTTTCAAAATACAATTAAGTTAAATTTTAATAATAATTTATTTAAAATATTTATTATCAATTATTTTTTAAACGTATTAAAAACATTTGTCGATGATAATTTAATTTAAAAGAAAATTTATTTATAAATTAGATACAATTTACGTTGAAAATGATTAAAAAAATCATGGGTTGTTCATTTTTTTAATTTTTTATTAAGAATTTAATATTTTAAAATTTTTACAAAAATTATTTATAAGATTTAAATTTTTAGGGGAATTAGATGAGAGTTACCTTACTTTGTGACTATTATTTGTCATTATTCATTTGTTCGTTGGAAAATATTATTTAATTATAAATTGATGGTTGCTCCATGTTTCTTATTGAAAAAAGGACTTAGCTCTAGATTCATTGTTAAAGTTACAAGCATAAGATTTTGTTGAGGTCCAAGAAATATAATGGTTAGCACAAGGTTGGAATCGATAAAAATAGACAAGTGGTTTGAAAATTTCCAAGCATTGTTTCAAAAAATGCGGAATATGGATCAACCACTCAGAATGAAATGGAAAGAGGTGGAGGACCAAAGACTAAACCGACCAATTATCGGGAACCAAACATATCCAGTCAACATTGGTTGGACGCCTCCCGTTGCCCTCGTCACTTATTCTAAGGACCAAAAATATCTAATGACATTGAAAATAAAATTTTTATTTAATTTATTCTTAATTCAACATAAAATATAAGAATAAGTTAAATAAAAATATATAAATTTTTAAAAATTTTATATTAACTTCGTTAAATATTTTTTAACTAATTTTTTTAACAAATGTCTTTATTTTATGATTAAAATTTTAATGACCAATGAAAAAATTTATCATATTTTATTCTTTTAAATATAATATTCTATTTGGTATTTTCATGAGTGGGCATGAATTAAGCTAAATTGAGCTGATTCAACTCTGTTTGATTCAAATGAATTTTGTTTGATTTGGAGTTTGATTCATATTTAAATAAATTAAATTTTTTTGTTTTAATTCGGTTTGAATAAAATTTGTAAATCGTTAAACTCAATAGTTTGTTTAATGCAATCAAATGAAACAAAACCTCAAGTAAGTAAATTTAAATCAACGTGAACCAAGTCAAGCTTGTAACATTGATTCATTAGCTCGAACTATTTGATTTATTTAGTTTAAAATTATACAAAAAAATGTTATTTATATTCATTATTGTTATATACAAAAATTGACCTCGCAAGGACGAGTCCTCGAGTACAACAAATACCAAGTCTCACGCTCTGACAAAAAGCCTTAGCAGGCTTCGACCGATCAAAAGAGCGATAACAACGAAGTAATCCTAAGCATCAAGCCTAGTCTCACTCACCGCAGTATATACGACACTGTGAAGACATTTGGGCACGATATGCGAGGCGACTTCCCCTTACGAGGAACTGATCCAGTGAAGAGATCATACAACCAGCTTACTACAAGCAGTACTCGTAATACATCTGAGCCGGGGATTCCCGCTCAGGCTGCCCTGCACCTTGCTCGGCCTAGCAGTGATGCAGCAACCAAGTGCAGACAAGCTCTGTCTACAACCACCCTAGAAGGTTCACTTTGCAGCCTATGTTCGTGACTGGCCATTTTGCAGTCTTTTCACTGTCTTTCTTATTTATTACTTGATGTAATACAATTGTAACTTATAATTAATGCATGTAACTTCTCCTCCCCCTATAAATAGGATTGTCTTGTTAGAAGAAGAGGAGGAGAGACAACTCTGTAAGCAGAAACCCTGCAAATATTATTTCTCAATACAAATCATCCGTAGACATAGGATCTAGTGCTGCCCGAATTTAGCCGAACCACGTTAAATTTGTCGTCTCTCTTTTCTTCCTACCTCTCAGTCTATCCTCTTTTACACTTTGAAAGCAGTATTGGTGCCCTGAACTCCTTCCCGTTGGCTGAAGTTTGTGTCCCCTATACGAATCGAATTTCACCGTCAACAATTATATATACTACTTAATATATAATATTATATTTAATATTATAATTTACTTTACAAGTACTATTAAGAAATATTTATAAATATAATTGATTTATTGAGTTGGTTCGTAAAATGAACTCATAAATCCAGTTTAGTTCATTTAGGAAACAAGTTAATCTTTCAAGATAAGGTTCAACTTATTTGGTTCATGATCCAATTCATCAAGCCAAATTTCAAGTCAAATCATGAGTAATTCATGATGGACTTAATTCATTTCTAGCCCTAGGTTCTTTATGCATAAATTGGATCAAATTAGCTTCATATTAGTAATTTTTGTTAAATTAAAAATTGAAAATCTTAATTGATATGTAGAAATGAGAGTTTCAAACTATCAAGTTAACAATCATAGATTTACATATTTTTGGTGCATTACATGATTTTCAAGTTTTGTAATATGATATATAAGATGAATTTAATTAATTTTCTTCCTAATAATAGCTAATTTGGCTTGGAGTTAGGAGTGTTAATGAGTTGAGTCAAACTTTAACATTTTTAAATATCTTTTAACTTGATTAGTTTAATTTATTTACCTCACTTATTTTTTTAATAAATAAATAAATTCAATCAAAATATAAATAATTTTTGTTCATAAGCATAAAAAGATTCACATCCTCAATTTTTTACATTTCAAAATTATATTTAAAAATAAATTATCATTTTATTTTTAAATTATTCACATTACTAAATTTATACAAATTGTAAAGTCATTTGACAGATCATTTTATTCAAAAAAATTAATAATAAATATTTAAAAGAGATCATCCTATAAAAATAAACATAATAATGATAATTATAGTATGATATATAAAAAATAATTATATGATACATGTTATTGTATCAAGATATTATATATATACATATATAAAATTATATTTTTAAACAAGTTTGCAAACTAAACGAGTTAAGTTTTAAGATTCTCATGCTTGATTCATTTATTAATCAAATATAATTGTATATTCAAGTTGGTTTGTTTATTAATTTAATTGAGTCGAATCCTTGTATGAATTGAATTCAAATAACTCACAAGTACCTCAACTTATTTACATCCTTATTTGGAGTTTTATTAAAACTTTGTATATTGATTATAATTTTTTTATCTTCAAATTGAATTACTCTAAATTCATTTTAATCTAATTTATATATAACAAATATAATAAAATATTATATTTAAAGGAATTAAAAAGTACATATTTTTGCTAATATTATCTTTTTACTTATCACAATTCTATTATTCGCGCACACTTTATTTATTTGCACTTTTATATTTTGTAACAATAGAAAAAAAGATTGAATCATGTTATAAAGTTGACATTATATTTTTACATTCATTTTGACATGGTCCTAGTCTAATGGTTTATGTGTCACGGGATAGCAAGTTCACAAGGTAAACTATGTGACACTTGCTATCTACTACCTGAAAGTAAGTTAGCCAGTGGTTAGTCCCATGACATAAAGGGACAAAAATATTAGGCCTCAAAGCATTAAAGAGTGTAACAGAAGATAAATAATCAAAACAAACAATCCATTCGCACGAAAGAACAAAGATAACACATCGCATATCACAAAGCAAGCCAAAACAAGCACACACAAGCTATCTGAGAATGCAACACATGCAATGTGAGAAAATACAGGCAAAATTAGAAAAACTATAGGACAACGTAAATAGAAGAGGGGCTACTTCTTTGATTCATATTAAACCTCATTACATAGCTTGAAGTATGTAAGAGAAGCACCAAGTCACAGACTTCGACCCCTAGACTAGTGCTACAACTCCCTACCATGGGTCACCAGATACTTTCCCTTTAAGGAGTATTTTAAGCCAAAGGCCTAATAACAAGACTAAACGTACTTTTTATGAGTTAACATAAGGCATTTTCTTTTAACTTGGGAAAGTTTTGGTACCATATTTTACATCAATGGAAGCTTGAAAATCCAAGGATCACAATTGTGTGCTTATCTACTTGCACTGGACAAGTTACTTTGGTTGAAATTACATAAATAGCCTAAAAATAGGGAAAAATAAAAAAAAATAATACACAAATTAGATTGTCTCCAAATTCATCCTAGAAGATCAACATACTATGCTTGATTGTCATGACAAATAGAGTACATTTGGCTGTAAACTGGTGCACAAGGCTAACTTGTGATATTATTCCCCACTTAGTTGGTCAACATCCTTGTAGACTCTGTCGCTTGAAAGGCTTGAATCTGCTCCTTAAAATCTACTAAGTGTCCAACTTTCTCCTAGTTGGTCCCTTCGTCTCTCAAACCCTTCCACTTCACTAAGAATTATCTTTCTAGGTGCATCCTCACAATCACCATACGCTCTGCTAGAATCTCCTCTACTATTTTCCACTTTGGCTTACTAAGGTTGACTTCTAGCATGATGGACTGGTTATAGGTTGAATCTATAATGTTTGGATGATACTGCTTTAGGTTACTAACTTAAATAATAGGGTGTATCTTTAGCCACTTTGATTAGAGTAATCTTGTAAGCTACTCTCTCAACTATGGCAATGATAGGAACTGGCTCCGCATACTTTCAAATCAATCTCTTATATTTGATCCTAAAGCTTTTTAGTTGTTATGGCATTAGCTTTACCTGTATAAGATCTCCCATTTTGAATTCCAAATCTCAGCACCCCTTGTATACCCATTTTTTCATTCTATTTGATGCTTTCTCTAAGTAAGCTCGGGCAACTTTCACATTTAACTTCCAATCTTTTGTGAAGTGGTGTGCTTCTGGATTGACCCCTTCATAAGGCTTGGACACTGTATGGGGTAAAAGCGATTGACCTATTGCAATCTCAAATGGACTTTTATTGGTAGCATAACTCTTTTGAGCATTAAAGCAAAATTGTTTAATATCGAGTAGTTACGGTTAATTCTTCATATTAGCACTTGCAAAGTGCCTCATGTATTCCTCCAAAAAGCCATTAAATCTTTTGTCTAGCTATTAGTTTGAGGATAATAACTAAATAAGATGTTAAGTTGTGATTTGAGAAGGTTGAAAAGTTTAAATCAGAAAGTCCAATGAATTTGCTATCTCAATCACTCATAATATTCTAGGGAACACCCTAATACTTAACCACAAACTTGAAAAATAATCGAGCTATCTCCTCTGCTATGCAACACTTTGAAGCTGGGATGAAAGTTTCATACTTTAAAAAGCAATCTACCACCACCAAAATAGTGGATAAATCTCCCATTTTAGGAAGGTTGGAAATAAAGTCCAGTAAAATACTTTCCCATAGTTTATTGAGTACTTGCAATGGCTCCAAAAGTTTCATGATCTTTTCTCTTATGACCCTATCTTATTAACAGATGAAACAGGTTTTCGTGTAATTAACTGCATCATCATGTATTTGCGGCCAGTAATAACTTTACTTCAATAAGGCATAAGTTCTCTGTCAACCAAGATGGCTTACCTATAAGGTATCATGACACTCTTTTAGAAGTACCTTCTTCAAGTTACCAATTTTTAGGACAAAATGCCTTTTTTCTTTTGTCCATAATAGATCATCTTCCACATAAAACTGATGAGTTTTGCCTTCTTTGGCAAAGTTCATAAGGGTTTGAGCCATAGGATCTTTAGTAAGATTCTCTTTTATACATTTTTGTATATTAGTATTAACATCACTATGAGTTGTGCATGCCATCAAAGTTATTATTGCAAGCTCGGCCTTGTGACTAAGGGGAATCTACAACTTGGTTGGTCCATCTCGCCTTGTGCTCAAATCTAAAGTCGAATTTTGCTAAGAATTCTTACCAACGGCTTTACTTTAGGGTTAACTTCTGTTGGGTGAAGAAGTGATTAACTGCAGTGTTATTAGTCTTAATCTTAAACTTCGACCTAAGCAAGTAATGTCTCCACACTCGTAGGTAATGAACTACTACTAGCATTTCCTTCTCCTATGTTGTGTATCTCTACTTAGCTTCTGATAACTTATGACTTTCACAGGCAACAAGTTGTCCTTCTTGAAGTAAGACTCCATCCAGTGCAAAATCGAAAGCATCAATTTGAACTTCAAAGGGCTTTATGATACCTGGTAAGGCAAGCATGGAGTCTCCAGTCATAGCTCACTTCAAATCCTTAAATGTAATTTGGTATGCCTCAGTCCACCACCAAACCACCTCTTTTTTGAAAAGGTTAGTGTTGTGGGTATTTTTGGAGTAATGCAAAATGGGCTAGCAAAAGCCTAACAAGAGACAAGTCCAACCAGAGAAGGCCCAAGTCATCCAAAAACTAAAGTCACTTAGTAGAGGCTTTAGCTCATCAGCCACAGGCTTGGGACACGAAATGAGGCCAAGGTGGTAACCCTAACTCATTGAGGATGGGATCCAGCTCATCGATCGAAGTGTACTACCTCAGCCATCTTCCAGAAGGCTTATCATGATTGAACCAGGGAACAGGACCAACTAGCACAACCAGCAGATCTCCCAGCATGAGCTCAAGTTGCTAAATGAACGATCCAAACATAAGAATAGAACTCTAAGGTCTAGTCAGCATCCAAAGGCACATATTCCTAGTTGACAGGTTAGCCCCCCAAAATTGACATATCAGCCCCCAACAATTAGATAGTGATTTACCTAGCATTTATTGCCTTATATGGTAGACAAGATAGATTTATGATTTATCCAATTATCTTTGTAACCCCTCCTACCTTTATAAATTGGGAGAGACTCATTATAAAGTAGTAGTGAAAAATACATGCAGAAACTCTGCTAAAATAGTGAGAGAACACTTGTATTATTGCTCTACTAGTCTGAACAGAGAAACAACTGTACAAAAGCAAATATAAACCATCGTTGACATAGGGATCACTCTGACTTTAGCTGAACCACGATAAAAAGCTTCTAGTGTCCCTTATTATTCCTCCCTTTCCACGTTCTTACTGTTCTTCCTTTCTTCTGCTTTTTGCTTGCACTATCACACTCTTTGCAGCAGTTTGGGGATTCACTGAACCTTTCCTATTGATCAGATTTTGCTATCAACATTTTGGTACTAGAGGAAGGGTCCCAATTGCATTATCTCTTTCTCTTTGATACATTGTATGACTGCAATGGTAAGAGGAAGAACCACCAGGTGCACTGATGTTGTTGCTGGCCAACCTGAAGGTTATGTACAGCAACAATAAGAAGTGTTATTGGTTGGAAGCTTGGTCTTTCCAGCAATAGGTACCTCTGCTGCCCCCAATATAATAGGTATTACTGTTGGCATAGCTCCATTGACCCCTCACTAGCCTATTACTTTTGGGACTGATGGAGCGCAAGCCTGGCACCAACATCAGGTGGCACTTAAAAATACCGTAAGAGAGTTAGTCGATGTGGTAAGAGTGCTAGCGTAGGCATAGGCCTAAAGTGCACAAAGACAAGCTAAGGTCGTTACATTTAGGGGAAAGTTCTAGCAACCAAGAGCTCAGTTGGAAGGGCTTGTCATAGCAAAACGTCAGTGACTTGGTTTAGTGCACTCATCTAATTTACAGCTAAGGTCGAAAGTCCATCAAGCTCACAAAAATAATGAAGGAGATGATTAGCGACATGAGAGCTCATGCTAAGAAAGAAGCTCGAACGGGATCGATCATGGATGTAGATCAAATCGTTACTTACTGGGTCATGAGTATAACAAAAAGTGTAAAACCTCGGATCACCATTCCCATTGCCAAGAAGGAGACATGAGTCGTTGAACCATTAGCTGTCGATCTAAAACACAAGCCCCGATGATCGAAGAGCTGCTTTAGAGGGTGTAGCAGCTAGAAAAATGATTTGTAGCTTAGAGCAATCAAGACAGTTATGAGGAAAGGACATCTTTCACCAGGGAAATTAAGATAGAACCTCTTCCTTATAGGTTTAAAGTCCCCAACATCCCAAAATACAATGAGGATAGTGACCCGTACAACCATTTAGATGCGTTCAATGTCTAGATGGATCTACAGACTACTAATCTCTTGGTAAAATATCATGTTTTTTCTACCACCCTTAGAGAGATACCTCAGACGTGGCTTAAGAGTCTTCTAGCTCACAGTATTGGTAGTTAGGAAGAATGGTAGAGAAGGCTCCTCAACTAGTACAAGGCACTAAGGAGGTAGCTCGCACCATCTTGTCATCTCATAATAATCTTTCAATGGAAAGATGAATCGTTGAAAGACTACATCACCCGATTCAGACATGGGGTCAGTAATGTAGAAAATCCTTCAGATGAAAGCATTTTTATGGAAATCTCAATTGGACTTCAGAAGGATGGGAAGCTTTATGAGAGCATATACAAGTCTGTAGTGAGGGACTTGAGCGAATTCTATGAATGAGCTACCAAGACAATTAGGTGGGAGGAGACTTTTAGCCTAAAAAAGCCCAACCAAAAGAGTGAGGCGGGCAGCTCCAACCGGAGTAAAAAGAAAGGCAGTGGCGGGAATAATAGAGAGAGTCAAAAGGATGGCTCTAGTGCCCAGGCCGTAGAAAAGGCCAAAGGTAAGCGACCTCTACGCCAAGGTCATTGTGATACCTATAACGTCTTGTCTGATACTCTGGATAGCATCTTTGCAACCGAGAGGAGTAAGGAGGACTTTGGGAAGCCTAGGCCTATAAAGACTCCTCTTGAGTGTAAGAATGGAAACAAGTTTTATGCCTACCATAATAAGATCGGGCATAATACTTCGGAATGTTGGGCGCTTAAAGATGCCATCAAGAATCTGATTAGAAAAGGTCATTTGAGGGACCACATGATGCGACCTTTAGGACAGTGACCTCCACAGCCCCAACAACCAGCACAACATTAGCACTAGCAGACTCTTGAGCATGAAGAGGCACCCTTGGTAAGGACTATATTCACCGTCCATGGTAGACTTCACATTGCTATAACCTTAAAAAAGTCACATAAGTGATATGCATATGAGGCAAAACATGTCCTACTTACGAGGAATGATGAAGCCGAAGGATCAGCGAAAAAGGCCAAGACGAGCTCTGGTTGAATCACTTTTACTAGTGATGATGCTCGAGGGATACATTCTCCGCACAATGATGCATTAGTCATTAGAGCCAGAATTTGTAATGCTAAGGTGCGAAGAATCATGATTGACACAGGTAGCTTGATGAATGTGATGTACAGGTAATGTTTTGATCAAATGGGCATAAGCTTATGCCCTGACTAGCTTAAGCCTTCCCTAGAACCTCTTTTTAGCTTTACAAGAGATGTAGTAGTACCAATAGGCCAAATTAGACTTCCAATTTCCCTTGGGGACTCGGGCTTGGGCTACCAGGCCACTGCCTTGGCTAATTTCCTAATTATTGACTCTCCCTCTGCATATAATGTGGTGTTGGGGTGACTAATGATGAATGACCTAAATATGGTCATATCACCCATAACGGTCACCATCAAATTTCCAACCTCCTATAAAGTTGGATGTGTACAGGGAGAATAACATGTGGCCCGATGTTATTATAAAGATGCAGTTGAAATAGGGGTAAGAGGAAAGAAGATTGATGTGGTTTCTGGAGGAGAGCTGCGACCTACGAGCTTAACTAGGGTCAGCCATGACTTGGATCCTTGTGAGGTAGGTTTTGAAAAGATAACCAGCTCAATAGAAGAACTCAAGGATGTTTAAGTCAGTGAGGTAGACATTAAAAGATACCTCAAACTGGGAAGGAATTTGTCCCTAGGCATGAAGGCAGAGCTGACTAATTTTCTTAAAGAAAACCTTGACGCCTTCACCTGGAATCACAAAGACATGGCTAGAATTTGTCCAAAGGTCATGTTGCACAAATTGAATATTGATCCTTACTCTCAGCCAGTTCACCATAAGTGGAGACTAATGACCATTTAATGATACACGACTTTAAAAGAGGAAGTGGATAAGCTTTTGTCTAACAAGTTTATCTAGGAAGCTCATTATCCGACCTGGGTAGCCAATCTTGTGCTAGCCAAGAAAAATAATAGAAAGTGGAGAACCTATATTGATTTCACTAACCTCAATAAGGCATGCCCAAAGGATAGCTTCCCCTTGCTATAAATTGATCAACTTATGGATGCAACAGCAAGCCACCAACTCCTGAGCTTTATGGATGCCTATCCGAGGTATAACCAGATCCCTATGGATGCTCAAGATAAGGAACACACCTCTTTTATCACTGATTGCGAGCTGTACTATTACAAAGTGATGCCCTTCAAATTGAAAAATGTGAGGGCAACCTATCAATAATTAGTGAATATGATGTTTAAAGATTTTATTGGAAAAAACTATGGAGGTATACGTAGACGACATGTTAGTGAAGTCCGAATAGGTCACCACCCATGTCCGAGATTTAGGGGAGATGCTTCAAATCTTGAAAAGGTATCGAATGAAGCTGAATCCACATAAATGTGTGTTTGGGGTCACTTTGAGAAAGTTCCTCGACTTTATGGTGAATAGTAGAGGAATTGAGGCTAATCTAGAGAAAATCAAAGCCCTCATGGATATGAGATCCCTAACTGGGGCCAAGGATGTACAAAGCTTGAACGACGTGGTGCTTAACAAATTCATCTATAAGGTGACCGATAAATGTGTTCCTTTCTTTGACATCCTAAAAAAGGTAAAGAAATTCGAATGGATGCAACAGTGTGAGGTTGCCTTCCAATAGCTCAAACAATATCTTGAGCGAGCTCCTCTTTTGTCCAAACCAAAGAAGGGCGATAAGCTAATTGTTTACCTAGGAGTGTCCCAGCATGCTTTTAGTGTGGCTTTGATGTGAAAAGAAGATGAAGCTTAGTTTCCCATTTATTATGTGAGCAAAAGGCTACTAGAAGTCGAGACAAGGTACTCACCTATGAAAAAACTCGCCTATTGCCTGGTAATCGTGTGAAGGAAGTTGTGACCCTACTTTCAAGTTCACAACATAAAGGTGCTCATACAGTTCCTGCTTATACAAGTCTTTCAAAAAAGGGATGTCTCAATTCTTCTACTCAAATGGGCAATTGAGCTAGCTTAGTTTGACATTGACTATAAGCCCAGACTAATGGTCCAAGGACAAGCTCTAACAAACTTTATTGCAGAATTCATCAAGCCCATACAGGAGGAAGTAGATATTTCAGAGGCTCCATGTTGGGAACTGTATGTTAATGGGTCGTCAAATAAATAAAAGGCTGGGGCAAGAGTACTTCTTATCAGTCCTGAGGGGTATAAAATCCTCTGCACATTGAGATTCAGTTTTCAAGTCACTAACAATAAGCTGAATATGAAGCGCTATTAGCCGGGCTGTGACTAGTGAAGGAAATGCGAGCTGAAAGATTGAAGATTTTTAGTGACTCGTAGCTTATTATGTGACATGTACAGAGGGAATACCAGACTAGAGGGTTAAAAATGGCCAACTACTTACAAAAAGTCTAGGAGTTATTGAGCTCATTTCAACACTTTGAAGTCAATCAAATATCGTGAGCTCAAAATGCGCATACTGATGCCTTAGCTCGCCTGGCCATGACTAAGGATGCTGACTTCTTGAGGGCAATCCTAGTGGAATTCCTCCCATCCGCAAGCATAGAACAAAAAAATGCTATGATGGCAGTTGCCACGGCCAAGGACTCATAGATATGCCTAATCATTGATTACCTACAGAATGACAAACTGCCAGAAGATAAGCTTGAGGCACAGCGATTGTGAGCTCAGGCAGCTAGATATTACATCTATGATGATATGTTGTACAAAAAGGGGTTCTTAACTCCGCTTCTAAGATACATTGATAGCCAAAACTATGTCAACATCCTAAAAGAAATCCATGCTGGCTATTGTGGAAATCATGCTGGGGGGTTATCTCTAGCTCAAAAGGCTCTCCAACAGGGATTCTATTGGCCTACAATGAAGTAGGACGCTGTTGATTTTGTTAAGAAATGTGACAAATGCCAGAGATTTGTGAAGATCCCGCGAGCCCTGTCAACCTACCTACAGTAGATAGTTAGTCTATGACCCTTTGTGATATGAGCCATGACCTAATTGGACCACTCCCTATAGCTCGCAGAAATTGCAAACATACGTTGGTTGCTATGGATTATTTCACCAAATGGGTATAGGCAAAGGAACTTGTAGAGATCTCTTTTGCAAAGATTGAGAAGTTCATATAGAATAACATCATTTATAGATTTGGAGTTCCCCCAATAGATTGTAACTGATAATGAGACCTAGTTCAATAATGAGTAATTCATTAAGTTCTACGATGATTTGAAGATCACCAAAACATCTCAGTCGTAGACTATCCACAAGTCAAAGGACAAGTTGAAGCCATCAACAAAATCATTAAGCACATATTGAAGATGAAGTTGGAGACCAAGAAGGGAGCATGGGTAAATGAACTGTAGAAAATGCTCTGGGCTTATAGAACCACAGTTTGTAGCACCACAAGAGAAACTCCCTTCTAGATGGTATATAGATATGAGGCAATGGTCCCGGCAAAACTTGAAGTAGGAATACAATGAAGGATTACATTTAATCTAGATGACAATGACCAACTGCTCATCACGAATCTCGATCTTATAGAAGAAACAACAGAAATGGCTCGCCTCAGGGTCGTGACCTACTAGCAATGGGTCGTGAGGTACTACAATCGGAAGGTTCGAGCTCAGAACTACAAAGTTGGTGACCTCATTTTGTGGCTTATTCTCCTTGGAGCTTGCAAGGCTAATGAGGGAACCCTTGGTCCGAATTGGGAGGGCCCATACCTCATTTAGAAAGTCCTAGGTAATGGCATTTATCATCTGGTGAATATGGACAAAACAGAATTTCCCTAAGCTTGGAATGCAGAGCATCTCCGCCCATATTATCAATAGATGTCCGAATTCTAGAAAGTTATCTAGAAATTAGTAAAAGTATTTAAATGTCTCTTCAAATTTTTTATGTCTAATTATTAATTTCTAAATAAATTCCTAACAAAGTCTCACATAGGAAGCAATCTATGTGGATCAACGAATACTGGTTGAAACATGACCTATTGGGTAATTCATTGTTGGTTGTGGTATAATCGACTAGACACTTATCTTCATATAAATTCATCAAGACCTTGTTTGGTGGCTAAACATATGGGACACTCAGTTATGGAACTATTAGGAAACAAGCCAAATCATCACAGAAGTTCATTTAATGTCCCCTTCAATGAGGTAAATTTATACAAAGTCTAGAATTGGATGCAAAGTCGAAAAGAGAAATACAAAATTACAAAAATCATAGCCTAAGAAGCCTAGTCCTCGGGGGCTGAGCCTTCACAAGGTGGAAGGTCGACAGATGGAATAGGCTGCTCGCTCATCACTTAGTCTCTAGTAGCTTCCACAACTTGCAAATCGCTCTCTCCTTGAATAGCACCTTCAGTTGGAGAAACTCTAATAGTGGGCTCTATACTTCTTGGAAGAAGTGGCCCTCACAATCCTCTCAAAGCGTTTAACAACCTGAAGGGCATCCTTACCGAAGCAGGAGAAATTCATCTCTAGGTGCCACTCCTATAAAGTGTAGAAGAAGGAGGCACTGGCCTCAAACTCCTTGTTCTCCATTCCTCTTGCGACTTCACGTAGCGGTCTCTACTTTGACTTTGGTAGCCTCTTCCTTCCCTAGAGTGACCTCCTCCTTGGCCACCTTGAGCTTTTTCTCAGTAAGCTCAGCTCACCGCTCCGCTTCCCTGACTCACTGCTCCATTACCTTAGCTCGCTAAATAGCCAAGTCTAGGTCGATCTTTACTTTTGTCAGCTCATTAATTGTTTTGCCAAGGTTCAATGCGATAACCTTGCAATTTGCCACTTCGCAAGATAGAGCGTCCTCAACTCCCTTTAAAGCAACCTTGATGTTTTTGGCTTTCTCTTTTAAGTCCAATGCCTTAACGATCGCAGCAGCCAAGTCTTCCTCGAGTTTTGCCTTCTCCTCCCCCCAATCTCAGAGCATCTTTTTCACCTTTATTATCGTTAGCAAGTTCTTAACAACCAAACGATCAAGTTAGATTACAAAAAAGTCAAAGGATCAAGATAAAAAGAATCCATTCACCAATAGGTCGTGGCGAGCTACATAGCTCAGCAACCCATCAGTTGAGAAGTCCTTCGATTCCAATGCTGAGGCCCTATTGCGAAGCCCCAAGATCAAATCAATATTCTACAAAAGGAAGTGGAGGTATTCCTCTATCTTTGGACCAAGGTCGAAAAATTGCTCATCGACCTCAACCTCAAGTGTCATCGGCTCTCAGCCAGCAACAATCTTTTTCCCTTTACCCTTCTTTGCTTTTTAAGTAGAAGGCCCGAAGGAGGATACGACCTTGACTACAGCAACTACCTCAGGTTACAAGATGGGCACCAGCTCTTACAAGGGTATAACCACCAAAGCCAAAGATCGACTTACAACAACAGAGGGGACATCAGCATCAGGAGTAGATGAGGGCAACACAGAAGGATCGGGTGATGCCTTCTTAAGGAGGATACGACCTCGACTGCAGCAACTACCTCAGGTTACACAGAAGGATCGGGTGGTGGCTTCAAAGTTAGTTAGGTTAACCTCCTTAATCTGATGAGCTCCAATCTCTTTGGTGAGCTCAATGTTCAAAGCTGGAACGAGATTGTATAGGCATAGGAGACCCTTATCAAATTGAAGATCATTTTGGGGCTCATCTACTGTAGCAAATTTGTTCAACACCTCGAGCTCCTCAGCCTCGAGAGTTGTTTTCTTGCTAGCCATGTCTACAAAACAAAACTAAGTTAGAATTAGAAAAAACAAGGTGTAACAACTCATTAAACTTACACATCCTCAGTTTGCCCACTTAGAGCAAGAACAAAGCCAAAATTTTTAAGGTCACGCAGGG
Source organism: Saraca asoca (assembly GCA_026873985.1). Lineage (NCBI taxonomy): Eukaryota > Viridiplantae > Streptophyta > Magnoliopsida > Fabales > Fabaceae > Saraca > Saraca asoca. Next base: position 25,685 of record JANHAO010002478.1, read on the forward strand.
ATGGATAAGAAATGTCAAACCAATGGGTTTTGTAATTCCCCACGTTGAATTTTCCTTTGGCATCACCCTGTGGCAAAATCTTCTTGTGCTCAGTTTGTCAAACTGAGAAATAATAGATCCTATCTCACAGTCTCGTACTCCTAATGCTGTAAAGGTGACAAAGAACCCTGGTGGATGGTAATGGCAGATTGTTTCTCAAATATACAAGTTTCAGGGAAGTGAGTTGGGAATAGGAGTTTGAGGAAAGCTGAAATGGGCAAAGTTTTAGTATGTTCAGAAAATTAATGATATAGGGTTGCATCGGGAACCTAAACCCAGCATAAAGATGCTAGGGACTAATGGCAATAAATCCTTAGGGAGGATACACTACATGATCATTAGGAGAGGGTGCCATCACATGACATCCCTTGGGGAGCTGGACTATTTGAACTAGACTTGGGAGCTCATTGAAGCTGATAGTTGAAATATGGTGACTGAACATCGAGCGATCTAGGGATTGCTTGATGGTAGCGACCTCCTGGCCTTCGACAAGGTCTGGACAACCACTGAACTCTTTGACAACCTCGCCACTCCTTGAAGTCGTTTCTCCTATAGACCACGTCAGCTCCACACTCTAGGCTAGAGAGTCAGGTTCATCATCACCACTCCCTATTTGATGACATCGACGTTTATGAGCTACCATCTACACAAGAAAAAGGAATGATCAGTTTGTAAAAAAGTAAATCGTATCTAAAAGCTAGGGCTAGCAGCTTCTTATGCAGTAGGTCATACACACCTTAGGTCACCATATCTAAAACCTAGACTCCAGAAGGCAAGGGGTACTCAACTGTTGGGCTGTTAAAACCCAGAAAACTAGTGAAGGACTCAAAACGATGGTTAGAAACCCTAGAATCTACTGAACAATTAACCAGATAAATTGGACCAAATAAGAGAAAATGTACAGCAAGCAAGTTTAACCGACATTCTAGATTTATTTCAACTATAAGCAAAAGAAATGCACACAAACCATAAAACAGAGACATTCAGAAACCACAAAACGAAGAGAGGAAACTCGCCATGTTAGCCAAAAAAGAAGATCCGAAACATCTGTGAAGCTGTTGTTCAATAATTAGAGCCCAGACCATGAACCTAGTGAGCCAAAAAAGCACTAATGATAGCAAGCAAAGACGAATGGTCGTGGACTCAATGGAAAGCGGATGAGAAAGAAGAGTCTGGAAGCTTTAGATTTCAAATGGCAAATGAAAAGGGGGAAATGTTGCTCCTCAGGTTATATTGCACACTATCTCACCATTGGATCTGGGAACCCATCAGATACCCACAATCTTACGGTTCGATGGGTGCCAACAGTAAATTGCAGCCAGGTTGACAAGGAACATTCACCAATGATCGAAACCCAAGAGTCTTGGACAGAACAAGCAAAAGTATGACAAGCAACCCATAAGATCGCAGATCACAAGCAACGGACGAAGGCTCCCAATCTCGTGCTAGCCGAGGCTCATCTATGTGACCTACTGGGGCACTCGTGCTAGCTAAGGCACATTCGTGTAGCCTACCTAGGCACCTAATCTTGTGTTGACCGAGGTGTATCCATGCGACCTACCAGGGCACCCGTGCTAGTTGAGGTGTATCCATGCGACCTACCTAAGCACTCGTGCTAGCTGAGGCACATCCGTGCAACCTACCTGGGCAACCAATCTCATGCTAACCAAGGCACATCCGTGCAACCTACCGTGGTACCTGTGTTAACTAGGCACATCTGTGCGACCTACCTAGGCACTCGTGCTAGGTGAGATGCATCCGTGTAACCTACCTAGGCTCCTAATCTTGTGCTAAACGAGATGCACTTATGTGCACCTGTGCTAGTTGAGGCACATTCGTGTGACCTACCTGGGCACCTAATCACGTGCTAACTTAGGCGCTTAAGCACTCCAATACCTAAACTCGTTACGAGTTAAGGCACTTTGATGCTTGAATTCATTGTCAATTGGGATGAACAAATATGATCGATTAGTCATTCGGCATGGCGTATATCCTTTTAAGTCATGATTTTTTGGTTGAAGCCCATTTTATATTAATTTAATCTATACTATCTGATGTCAATTGAACTATCTAGCATTCATTTTATTTAACACTTATCAAGTTATGGTTTGTAGGAACTCATTTATGTTACCAATTGTAACATACTAAACCACCAATATGATGTGCTAGGGAAAAAGCAAGAATATTGCACAATGTTTCATTAAAAACCTTAAGAAGGTGAGTTTACATGAAGATTCAAGGGTACAAATCAAAGCAAGCCTATAGCTACCATATCCTAAGAGGAAAGACTAGATGCCAACAAGCTGGAAGCAATGAACAGGTGGAGCAGCTCCAACTCTTCCTCATCCTCTATCCAAGCTAAAAGCTTTTTCCCTAACTTAAGTGCCTACAAGGTGCTTGGAGAAATCGAATGGTTAACTCAACCGCATAAGGAAGCAAAGAAAAAGAAGGCCTAAATTCCAACAAGCTAGAGGCCTCGAGCAAGTCAAATCGCCCTAGCTTCTTTTTCTTGTCCTCTTCCCAAGCTAAGAGCTCCTCCCTCAGCCTCGTAACCCCTAGGTGCTAAGAGAAATTAAATGGTCAACCCACCAAGCAAGGAGGCCAAAGAACAAGGGTGAAAAAGCTACCTTATTTAGTATGACCAATAAGGAGGATACGAAGAATTGTAACAAACTTCCTAGGATCCTCAAAGAAGAATTGTCCATGGGAGCATACTATAACAAAACTTCCCAAGACCCTCAGAAAGGAGTGGTCATAACAATCCATGTAAGAAATGGTCCGGTCAAAGAGGGGAAATTTTAAAAAAATTTCTTCAGAGGAAACCCCAACTGGCCGAACCCTTCCCCG
>JANHAO010002479.1:0-28531 GCA_026873985.1 Saraca asoca
CTCCTCAAACATGAACTTGACACCTAACTGGTGTCTCCATAATCACTTGAACATTATACTTCAATGGTATCCCCCTACCACAACTAATAAGGTTGAATGAAAAGTAATCCACCACTTTTGTTCTAGCTTGCACACGCCTATGCTCTTAAAGGTCATCACTACAAGCTTCTTTTGTGACTGAACTCCAGCACTCTCAAAGCAATCTGAGCTACTTTCACAATTTGGTCCTTGTGACTAAGTGAATATTTCTACATGCAAAAACTTCACAATAAGATATAATAAAATTGTATGTGTTAGGTAACGAATCCTTGAACACATACTATGACCTCCGACTTTTTAAAAGACTCCTCTTTAAAAGGATTTTCCTATTTTGCACATTTTTCCTAATATGCCCCATCCACTACTTCTTCTATTCCTATACGAGTTGGAAACCTTGAACCTACACAGCTCTTTGCATGACTTGACCCCTTAGTAAAGACAAGATCTACCACACTCTGTTATTATCTCTCTACTCATGGGACTCTAGGAATCAGATTACATCGATCCTAACATAGACAAATCCTCCCTATTAGAACCTTCATCACCACCCTAGTTGCCTTGTTGTGCCTCCTCTTAAAGTTTAGCTTGTAAGGCATTCAAGACAACCTTTTGTAGACATTCAGCCATTTTATGTAGCCTATTACTTAAGAAATAGGTTAGGGTATTGGACTTCCCTTTGTTGATAGATGCCTAAGATAATCCTGAAACTTGCAAGTAGGACAACACTCCATTACCTCGTCCCTCACTTTTGGCATTGTCATCCTTGCCTGACTGGCCTCCATTAGTAATATTCAGGCCCTTTCCATGAAACTTTATTTGAGGAAAGCTAATGTCATGGTCAAATAAGCTCTTGGCTATGGTTATTGCATCCTGAGGCTTCCGATTATCCTTCTTTAGAGTTCCATGGTGACTTCTTATGATAGACCTTTAACAAAATAAAATAGCTTATACTTTTTAGTCATGTCCCTTATATCCAACATAATGGTTATAAACTTTTTTGCACAGTCCTAAACTGATCTTGTCTATCTTAACCCTCACAATTTTTGTCGAGCTAGATAATCCATATTTTTAGGGTAATAGTGCACCTTCAATTCCTGCTTAAACTCTTCCCAAGGATCAATGCAACACCTTCCTTCCTAAATCACTTAATATTTAGTCCTTCACCAGACCTTAAGCATTATCTGCAAGGGACATAATAGCTTGATTTAACTAAGCTTCTTCAGAAGTAATGCTAGCTACTTGGAAATATTGATCCATATTAAACACAGAATTCTTGAGCTTTTATGCATCTCTTTCCCCTGCATATGGCCTTGGATCAGGGATTTTCATCTTTCCCCTTTTCTCTGAGGCACCACCTTCTTACGAACCATTCTCGATGGTCATCACCAATACCTTCACTGAGGCTGCTATGTCACTCATCTTAGCATAAAGAGTTACTATAACATCCTTCATCTCATTGATAAGATCTTTCATAGTATCTCCCAAATCCTTCTAATAGTTCTCAATCGTAACAAGTTGCTCACCAACTTATGGAGCATCACTAGTTCCTATGCCTTTAACTCTCATGTTAGCTTTGAGATTCAAGACTCGGTGCTTGAACAATTCCTAATTCTTGGCCCTTCAAAAGAGTTTAGGGATTTCTCTACTTTTTAAATTTCTTATGATCTCGGTAACTTCTTTGAGATTCCTAATCGTAATATCAATTGCATCAAAGCATTTAGTGGACATCATTTTCTTTGACATAATAGCATGTCAACAAGGTACAATAGGAACATGTGTTGGTTCTAGAAGTTAAGCTATCAATTGGGAATATGTGCCCTTAGCTAGTGCTAGGCTGCCCTACTGGTGCCCAGCTCGCTATCTTAGCGACCCGGGTCTTTATTAGGTGACCTACTCATCATGGGCTAGTCCTATCACTGGATCCGCCTAGAATGAGTTTGCTGAAGGATAGTTCAGGCACTATGCTCTACTCAGTGAGCTAATGCCTTCCCTAGTGAGTTAGGCTTGCACTTCGACCTCACTATGCATCCTTAGTTCATGGGTAGCGAATTGATATCTCGTTAAACATCCTCAATCATTAAGCAATTTGAGCCTCCTTTTCAGCTAGGCTCTGCTTCTTACCAGGCCTTAGCCAATCCATTCCATGTGATCTAAAAAATACCCATAACCTTAAGCCCCCTAACTTTCAGTTTGCTCTGTGAACTAGGAGTTGTACTTTGCCGGTAAAGTCCTAGCTCATAGTCTACAATATTATCAAGTCTTTCACCTACAGTTCACTGTTTAGTCAAAAAGCCTGCTTTTAGCCTACCATGTTGTCATCTCGGGTCTCAGTCTTTCACTTCATTTGTACTAGGCTATGCTTCCCATCGTGGATGTCTTCTAGTTGTTGGCACAACAATCTCACCTCACTGTGGATCGCCCGATTTGATGCAGTGGAACACCCTCTAGATTCTTTGGTGAAGTTAGGCTTGTCTATATAAAGCACAAGGTTCCCCTTCTTCACAAGATAAGCAAATGAGTGCATTGAATGATTCCCTTATGTTTCTGAAGCTTTGGCCTTTGGCTATGTGCTTTAAGGTGTGTATGGTTCACTATATGAGACTACAAGGTGTGAATGTCTCGTTACATGAGGTTCTCACGGGGTATTCTTCCCCAGGAACTCTGGGAACTTGTCTACAGCCTCCTCTTAGAGCTAACAAGTTTAGCTCCACCTTTTTCATTCTTTTTTCCTCTTGCTAGCTAATGGCTTAGTTTTTAACCATGATCAGGAGTCGTAGGGTGGAGGGAGGAGCTTTTAACTTTGGAAGAGGCTTGGGCAGAGGAGTTGGAGCTGTCCAGTTTGCTTGTTGGTCTTGTAGCTTGTCGTGACTTAGTCCTTTCAACTAGGTTCCATTGTTCTCTTGTCCGATAGTGTTAAGTATCTCTGGGCCTCTAGACAGCTTGATCAAGCTAAAGGATGCTTTCTTCACTCAGGAGGACTAGGCAAACTTGTGCAGCCTCTCTACGTGCACCTGATGTTGTTCTTCTCGCTTCAATTTGGGTGAAGGTGAAGCTGAAGTAGTTCCTTTTGTGTATTATAGCTGCAAGCTTGCTGACATTCATCCTTTCTTTTAATTGTAGGCTTGTTTTATCTTGTATTCTTGATCTTTTATGCAATTTTACCTCATTGAAAAAGGTATTGTAATGAAATTTTGCCTTTTATTATTCTTTCTGAATGTGCCATAAGAGCGACCTAGCTAGTCACAGCTAGCCCTGCTAGTTCCTGCAAATCATATCTCAGTAAGAGTTAAATAAAATGAGTGCTCATTGAGTCAATTGACTTCAATAAATGTTAACAGAGCTAATGTGAAGGGACTCTAATAAATTGCGACAAAAGGATATATGCCATATTGTATAACCAATCGGTCATATTATTTTGTTCCAATTGCTAATGAAATCGACATCGATGTGCCTTTTGTTGACCATGAGTACAAGCATTGAAGTGCTTGAGCATTTTCACTGACGCAAGGTGAGGTATCTATGTAGTCATATAGGCACATCTTAGCTTGCACGAGAGTTTGGTGCTTAAGCACTTCTTGGACGTGAGATCTTGACTGGCTATATGGAAACACCTCGATCCACACAAAAGTTTGGTGCCAATGGCACTTTTTGTACATGGATCAACTTTTGCTTGCATAAAAGTTTGGTGCTAAAGGCACTTATTGGATATAGCTCGTGCAAAAGTTTGGTGTGTGGCTTGCACTTCTTGGACGTGAGGTTCGAGTTGTCCACACAAGAGTTTGGTGCTTGAGGCACTTCTCAGATGCAGCTCGTATAAAGGTTTGGTGTGTGGCTAGCACTCCTTGGACATGAGGTTTAAGTTGTCCATAAAGATTTTGGTACTTGAGGCACTTCTTGGACGTGGCTCATACAAGGGTTTGGTGTGTGGCTAGCACTCCTTGGACGCGAGGTTTAAGTTATCCATGCAAGAGTTTGGTGCTTGAGATACTTCTTGGATGCGACTTGTGTAAAGGTTTGGTGTATGGCTAGCACTCCTTGGATGAGAGGTTTAAGTTGTCCATGCAAGAGTTTGGTGCTTAAGGCACTTCTTGGATATAGCTTGCGTAAGGGTTTGGTGTGTGGCTAGCACTCTTTGGACATGAGGTTTGAGATCTCTCTGCATAAGAGTTTAGTGCTCAAGGCATTTCTTGGACGCAAGGTCTTGAAGTCAGTGGTCATGATCCCTTACTTGTGATCTGTAGTTTCATGAGTCACTAGGCATATATCCACTTGCTCTATAGGTGAATTTTTGATTTCCCCACAACTAGCCATCATGATTACCCCTATCTTAGGTGCACATGCATGCTGCTGTTATTAGACTGCTACTGGCATCTGCTAAACCATCAGATCATGGGCAGTTGATGGGTTCCCAGATCCAACAGTGATGTTGTGTGCTTTTTAAGCAAAAGGGTCTTGATTCTTCCCCTTTATTTTCCATTTGAAACTCGAAGCTTCAGAGCTCTCTCTGCACATTTCCTTTACTAACACGCTACAACCGCATCCTGTTCTCTACTACTGCCAATGTCATTTCAGTTTCATGGTCGCTGCTTGGACCCTACTTACCGAAAAGCATCCTTATGCGTAGTTTCAGATCTTCTGCTTTAGTTAGTCACAGTAAGTCTTCCTTTACTTTGTCATTTCTGGATTTCTCTACTTTGTAACTTGTAAGGCCTATTTGTCTACCAATGTTTGAGAAATGAGAGTGTTGGACAAGATTGATTATTTACAAATTTTTTTCTGCCTAATTTAGTTTGTTTAGTTGATTCCACTAGCAGACTCTAGGTTTTCTGGTCACCATTTTGAGTCTAGTGTTTACCATTTGGATTCTATGATCTGACTATTTGGGATTTGGTCCGCTAGAGTTTTAGTTGTGAGTGGGTGGTTTAGGGTGTTTATGGCCCGCCATATAAGAAGTTGTTAGTCTCAGCTTTCGGTAGGGTCTACTTGTAGTGACCTAATCAGTCTTTTTTTCCTTTGAATAGATGGGCTCAGGTCATGGACACCATCGTCACCAAATTGGAGATGATGAACCCAGCTCGTCGAGCTAGGGAGCTGGGCTGGTGTGGCATATTCGTGAAGTGACTTTGAGGAGTGGCTAGGTCACTAGGTACTTTGTCACTCATCCAGGTCCTTCTAGGCGCCACGAGGTCGTTGCATATCCACAACTTTCATATCGCCATGCGTTTAGCATGCACGCTTCATCAGTTTGTTACTGCAACCTTTAGACCGTAATCTAGACATATCAAATCCCCATTGGATGCAATCTCATGACACCTTCCCCAGATGATTATACAGCCTTTTCACCTACGGGGTTCATTACTATTAGTTTTCCACACCTTGTTGTGGGGCTTAGGTTTCCAATACACCCTTTCATTATCAATTTTTTGAATAAAGTGAGACTCAGTTCGGCCCAACTCACCCTAAACTCTTACACCCAGCATATCTCTTTAGCGTTGATCTATCTAGGCAATGGTCTTCCTCTACCATCGGTTGAGGTTCTGTGCTACTTGTTTAGCCTTAGGTGTGTGAGCACATCAGATAAGCTCTACTACCTCACAGCTTGGCTGACGACACACAAGATGATCCTGCCACGAGGAGATGTCAAGGGGAAATCTAATGTAGGACACTATAAAACCCATTAGTTTTACATCTCGTGCCCCTCTCTACGTGATCTCAAAAACTTTAGATTTGTTGTTACTCCTGGTAAGCGAGCTTAGAGTCATGAGCTTAATAGTTTATTCTCATCCGCTTATAATTCTAACTTGTCTTATTTTATAAACGGGACTAGTAGGAAGCCAACTCTGTGAGCTAAAGAGCTAGGGGTTTTGGATTGATTCGCTACCTCAAATGACCTTGAGAATGACTTTCATTTTGATGAGGACCTCTTCTGCTTCCATAAGCTTGCTCCAACCAAAGGCATTGAAGTTACCAGGGAGATAGGCATCTGTCTAGCGATTCTAGTTGCTCTAGCTAGTTTGCAGATTATAACAGGATAATGGAGCTCATCCTCAAGCGGCCACCATCTGATGATGAAGAGATCTCTCTGGACCTTGACGCAATCACAACCCTAGTCACAACCCCTACTGCTGAAGGCCAACCTTTGGCTTTGGAAACAACTCCTTCATAAAACTATCTTCTGCTCCTTAGCTTGAGGTGGGATCCACCGCTGAGCTCATCACCCCTCCTGAACCCTCTGCCAAATGACGAAGGGTAGACAAGGGGAAAAAGAAGGCCACTCCCTATAAGTGAGCTACGTCGAGAGCCAAAGTTTTGGAGCTGCCTGATGAACCTATCTCCAAGACAAGGGAGTACATCGAGGCTCTCATCGATAGCATCGACATGATTTTGGGGTCCGACGACAAGATTCAGATGCTAGAGGCCGAGGAGTTCACCCTTGGAAGGCTAGTGGGTTATGCAGCCCATCATAACTCGGTGGTAAGTGAAGTCTTTTCACTTTGGTTTTCTTTGCTTATTTAGCAATCTGACTTGGTTTTATCCTTTCAGGGTTTGCTGACGATGATGAAAATAGATGAAGCACTTTAAACCTATGATAAGGAAAATGAGGGTCTCAAAAGTAAGCTGGCTGTTACCTCTGCCGAGGTGTTGGACTTGAAGTAAAAGGTCAAGAATGCTAAGGCTGCCTTAGCTCAGGCAAAAGCTGATCATGAGGCTGCCGCAATGAATCTTGGCCTAACTGCCAATGACCTGGCCAAGGTAAAGATTGACTTGGATTTACTCACTCACCAAGCTAGGCATGCAGCGAGATTGGCTGAGATTACAGAACAACAAGCTTAATCTGTGGGGTAGTGGGCCAAAATGATGGAGCAGTGAGCTGATGTCACTGAAAAGGAGCTAGAGGCAATCAAGCAGGAGGTCTCCCTCGCAAAGGAGGAGGTTGCTAGAGTCAAGGCAGAGACCGTTTCATTGGTGAAGGGGGCAGAAAGTAAGACTTGTGCTACCTTCTTCTACACTCTATGAGAGCAACACCCAGAGTTGGATTTCTCCTTCTTCAGCCTGCAAGCCATCGAGGCTATCAAGCGCTACAAAAGGAGGGCAACTCGAGGCTAATTCTTTAAGGAAGGAAGTGGACACGGGCGTTAAAGCTTCTCCTACTAGAGGCAGTGGTTAGAGAGAGGGTGATTCTCAAGTCACAAAAGCTACCGGTGCTCCCACGATGGATGTTCCTGATGCTCCTCAACCCAGTCCCCAGCCTCAAGAGGGTCTAGCTCCTGATGCTCCTTAGGCTAAGATCTTTGTAATTTTGTTTTTCTTTTGGATTTTGCAATGCACCCAATAAACTTTGTATGAACTTTTGCCATTAAGGATTGAATGAACTTTTACTTGCTTCTCTTTAGTTTTTATACTTGAGTATGCGAGATGATCAATTTTGATGTGAGAATGAAAATCTAACAAACTGCTTTAACAAATACTTCTTACATAATATATTACTTCTCACACAAAACTTTTACCGAAGCTTTTATTCTATACATAAAAAAATTTAAAGAATTACATGAATATTTCCACTTACTAATCTTTACAAACAATGGGGGTTTTATTGGTAATATCGTCATAGATGTTCAGCATTCCAGTCTCAGGGAAATTCTATCCCTTTCATATTTTCCAAATGATAAGCCCCGTCATCAAAAACTCTCTTAATTATGTATGGGCCTTCCCAGTTTGGCCCCAGAGTCCCTTCGCTAGCTTTATGCACTCCCAGAAGGACAAGATGCAAAATGAGATCACCAGGCTTATAACTTCAAGCTCACACTCTTCAATTATAGTACCTCGCTATGTGCTGTTGGTAGGTCACGATTTTAAGGCAAGCTTCTTTCCTCATTTCTTTTGTAACATCCAGATTCGCAGTGAGCAGTTGATTATTCTCTTCTGGATTGAAAGTGGCTCTTTGCTAAAACACTACTTCAAGTTTTGTGGGAATCATTGCTTTGTACCTGTATACCATTGAGAAGGGGGTTTCTCCTATGGCAGTACATATGGTGGTTCTATAAGCCCACAGCACCTTTGGTAACTTATCCACCTATGTTCCCTTCTTGGCCTCTAGTTTCACCTTCAAGATTCATTTAATAATCTTGTTGATGGCTTTAACTTGCCCATTGGCCTACGGATGATCTACGACTGAGAAGCTCTTTGTGATTTTAAGGTTGTTGCAGAACTAGATAAACTATTCACTATTAAATTGGATCCCATTATCGGTCACAATCTATTAAGGGACTCCAAATCTACAGATAATATTATTCCACATGAATCTGTTGATCTTTGTAGAGGAGATCTTAGCGAGCTCTTTCACCTCTGCCCACTTGGTGAAATAATCCACAACCATTATTGTGTGCTTGTAATTGCCACAGGCAGTTGGTAGAGGTCCAATTAAGTCCATGCCCTAAATCGTAAAAGGCCAAGCCATGGACTGACCATTTGTCGCTGGTAGGCTGGCAGAGCTCACGGGACCTTCATAAATCTTTGACATTTATCACATCTTCTAATGAGGTCTATAGTGTCTTGCTTCATTGTGGGCTAGTAGAACCCCCTGTTGGAGAGCTTTTTGAGCCAAAGATAGCCCCTCGGTATGGTTTCCACAATGTCCTAGATGGATTTCCTCCAGGATGATATCGCAGTCACTGCCATTGATGCATCTCAAAAGCAGGGTCGAGAACCCTTTTTTATACAACATGTTGTCACAAATACAGTATCTAGCTGCCCGAGCTCATAGTCGTTGCACCTTGAGCTTATCCTCTGGAAGCTTATCATCTTATAAATAATCCAAGATCGGGTTTATCCAAGATTTTGGTGCCTTAGCAATTGTCACTACAACATCATTTTGCTCAATGCTCGAGGACGAAAGGGTTTCAACTAGGAGCGCCCCCAAGAAATTAGCATCTTCTATTGTAGCCAGGTGAGCTAAGGCGTTAGCATGCACATTCTGAGCTCGTGGTACCTGGTTAACTTTATATTGCTGGAAAGAATTTAATGATTCTTAGACTTTTGGTTGATATTTGGTCATCCTTGACCCCCAGGTTTGATATTCACCCCTCACGTGGTAGACTACGAGCTATGAATAATTGAAAATCCTTAGTTTTTTAACTCGCACCTCCTTGGCTAACCACATCCCGGCCAGTAGTGCTTCATACTCGACCTCATTATTAGTAGCTTGGAAATCAAACCTCAAAGCATAGAGGATTTTATGTGCCTTTAAGCTAGTACTCTTGCTCTGAACTTTTGATTGCTTAACAACCCGTACACATATGGCTCCCACCATGGGGCTTCTAAAGTTTTCATCTCTTCTTGCATAGGCCCTGTGAATACCACAATGAAGTCAGCCAGAGCCTGCCCCTTGACTATTGGTTTGAGTTTATACTCAATGTTAAACTAGGCGAGCTCAATCACCCATTTGAGCAACCAACCTAAAGCGTTTGTCTTTTGCAAGACTTATCTAAGCGAAAATTGGATGAGAACGTTTATGCTATGAGCTTGAAAGTAGGGTCGCAGCTTCTTTGATGCAATGACCAAGCAATAAGTGAGTTTTTCCATCAGTGAGTACCTTGTTTCAGCATCCAGTAGTCGTTTGCTCATACAATAAATATGGAGCTAAGCTTCTCCCTCTTCTTGCATTAAGGTTGTGCTAAGGGTGTGTTAGGACACACCCAAGTATATGATCATCTTCTCGCCCTTTTCGATTTAGATAAGAGTGGAGCTCATTTGAGACACTATTTGAGCTCTTGGAAGGAAACCTCGTATTTTTGCGTCCATTCGAACTTCTTCACCTTCTTTAAGATTTTGAAGAAGGGGACACACTTATCTGTTGCCTTCGAGATAAATCTACTAAGCGCCATGACTTGGTCGTTCAAGCTTTATATGTCTAGTGGGGGACCGCATGTCGAAGAAAGCTTTAATCTTTTCTGGATTTGCCTTGATCCCCCTGCTATTCACTATGAAGCCGAGGAACTTTCCTGAGGTGACTCAGAATGCACACCTGAGCAGGTTCAACTTCATTTGATGCCTCATCAAGATCTAGAACATTTCATCCAAATCACAGACATGGTTGGCAACTTGCTTGGGCTTCACCAACATGTCATCTACATACATCTCCATCATTTTGCCAATTTGATCTCTAAATATCAGGTTTACCAGTCACTGGTAAGTTGCTCCCATATTTTTTAGCCCAAAGGGCATTACCTTGCAGCAATATAACCTATAATCGGTGATAAACGCGAGGTGTGTTCTTCATCTTATATGGCCATCAGGATCTAGTTATATCCTGAGTAGGCATCTATGAAATTAAGGAGCTCATGTCCCACTGTTGCATCTACAAGCTGGTCAATCCTCGACAAAGGGAAACTATCTTTTGGGCAGGCTTTGTTCAAGTCAATGAAGTCTTTACATGTCCTCCATTTTTCATTTTTCTTTTTTACGAGGATGAGGTTAGCAACCCAATTGGGGTAGTGGGCTTCCCGAATAAACTTGTTCACTAACAGCTTATCCACCTCTTCTTTCAATGCGACATAGTGCTTGGTAGTCATTGGCCTTCTCTTCTGGCAGACTGACTTGTATCGAAGGTCAATGTTAAGTCTATGGGACATAACCCCAGGGTCAATGCCTACCATATCTTCATGGTTCCAGGCAAAGACATCCAGATTGGCCTTGAGAAATTTGGCTAACTACGTTTTTATGTCAAGTGGCAAGCTCTTCCCTAACTTAAGGCATCTTTCTATATCTGTTTCACTAACCTTCACTTCCTTGAGCTCTTCAACAGGACCACCAGCTCGTTCGATGTCTACCTCATGAGGCTCGAGGTCATAGCTAACCCTCTTGGTGCTCATAGCTCAAGGCTCTCCTCCTGAAACCATGTGTACCTTTTTTGCTTGTGTCTCGAGCTTGACTGCCTCTTTGTAGCAGTGTCAGGCAGTTTGCTGCTCTCCCCGCATGCATCCAACTCCATTTAGGGTTGGGAATTTGATAGTAAGTGTCCTAGTAGATGCGAATATGTCCAGGTCATTCATAGCGGGTCAGCCCAGTACCACATTATAGGCTGAGGGGTAGTTTATAATCAGAAAATCCGCCATAATAGTCGCTTGGCGATCTAGATCTCCTAAGGTGAGCAATAGTCAAATCTAACCTACTAGCATTATTTCATCTCCCATGAAGCCATAGAGGGGTTTAGGGGAAGGATTCAACTGGCTCGTAGTCACACCTAACTGGTCAAAGCATCCTTTGTATATCACATTGATGGAGCTACCAATATCAACCATTATTCTCCTCACATTAGCATTGCCAATCTTGGCATGGATGACATTGTGTCATTGTGAGGGGTATGGAATCCTCGTGCATCTTCTTTCGTGATTGTGATGCTTTCTGAGGTTACTCTAGCTTTCATGGTGGGTCTCTCACATTCCACATGACTCGTAAGCAGAACACGGCCTACTACTTGCACATAGTGGTTGGGTGACCTATTCGAAGTGCCAATGATGTGAGGCCCACCATGGATAGTGAAAATGGTCCTCACTAAAGGCATTTCCTCATGTACAAGGGTCTGCTATTGCTAACACTACTTAGTTGTTGGGGACGCGGGAGTCATTATCCTAAGGGTCTCACCATATAATCCCTTAGGCGTCCTCTCTTAATGAGGTCCTTGATGGCATCTTTCAGTGCCCACCAGTCTAAAGTGTTATGCCTGACCTCATTATGATAGGTACAAAATTTACTTTGGTCTCTCCATTCGATAGGAGCTTTTCTAGGTCTGGGTCTCCCGAAGTCCTTATTATCCCTTTTAGTCATGAAGATTTTATCCTGGGTATTTGACAAGACTATATAACTATCATAGTGACCTTGACGTTGTAACCGCCCATTTCTGGCCTTTTTCATAGCTTGACCTCCAAAGTCATCTTTATGGCTCTCCTTGGTACTCCTGCTACTAGCTCTCTTCTTGCCTCTGTTGGAGCCACTTGCCTCTTCTTTTTGGTTAGGCTTCTTCGGGCCAAAGGTTTCTTCTAATCAAATTTCTTTAGTAGTGCGTTCATAGAATCGACCCAAACTTTTCACTAGGGACTTGTATATATCCTCATATAGCTTCCCATTCTTACGGAGTCCAACTGAGATAGCTATAAGGACACTCTCATCCGATGGGTTTTCCACATTATTGACCTCTTGTCGGAATTGGGTGATATAGTCTTTGAGTGATTCATCCTTCCACTTGAAGACTGTCGCTAAATGGCAAGATGGGATGAGTTATCTCTTTAATGCCCTATACTGGTTAAGGAATCTTGCTTGGCATTCCTCCCAGCTTCGAATACTGTAAGCTAGGAGACTCCTAAACTAGGTGCACAATATTTCTCCAAGGGTAGCAGGAAAGACTCAACACTTCACCAATGAGCTAGAGGTCTGGAGGTCCATCTGGATGTTGAATGCGTCCAAATGGCTAAATGGGTCACTATCCCCATTATATAGCGGGATGTTGGGGACCTTGAACCTATGAGGAAAGGGTTCTATTTTGATCTCCTTGGTGAACGACATCCTTTCCTCGTAAGAGTCTTGGTTACTCTGGGCCATAAGTCTTTTTTCTAGCTACTTCACCCTCTAGAGCAGTTCTTCAATGATGGGGTCCTGAGCCTCAAACCGATGACTGGTGGTCCACTGGGTCCTTTCATCTCAGTGATCACGAGAATGGTGATCTGAGGTCCTATGTCTTCAGCTATGCTCATAACCATGTGAATGACAGTCTGACCTACGCTCATGTTCCTCTCATTGGAACTTTCTTCTTGGCTCGAGTTCTTGTGTTGCTGGTCATTTTTTTCATCTTCGCAAACCCTGTGGACTTCTAACCTTAACCGTGAGTTAGATGAATGAATAGAATTGACACATTGGCACTCTCCTCTAACGGGCTCTTCATGTTGAGGCCCTAGTTGTTGGGGTCCTCATTCTAGTGTAGTGACTCTCACTTATCTCTGTGCGCCTTGGGCTTGTGCCTAGGCCAAAGCTCTAACCATGTTTTCCAGTTCCTTCATAGTGTTTTCAAAAGCTTCTTGGTGTTAGTACCAAGTCTGGGCTCTGTTAACTTCAAGAGTGGAAGGTTAGTGTGGAGTGGGAGGCACCATGCTCACTACAACACCTGTTGTGTGGGTAGTAGAGTCCCATCGAGGCTGTATCTAATTTTCAAGCTGGCTAGCAAATGCTCTTGTGCTTCTGGTGGTTTTTCCTCTTGCCATTGTAGATGAAACAATTTATCAAGAATGAAGAAAATGTAGTGCGGGCCCTCCTTCTAGCACCAAAATGTTGATAGCAAAATCTGGACAACAGGTGTAAGTTCAGTATCACCTTAAACTACAAGCTAAGAAAACAAGTTAATAGAGAAGAAAGAAGAGAAATAGAGGAAGAACAGCAAACACCAGAAGCTTTTATTGTGATTCGGCTAAAGCCAATCGGCTCCTATGTCCACGGTGAGTTGTATTAGCCTTTTTATGGAGATTTTCCATTTAGTTCAATGGAGATACAATGCTGAGTTACTATTCTAACAAAGTGTTTGCATGTAGTTTTTTCACTCTCTTTTATAGTGGTCTCCTCCCCTATTTATAGAAGAGGGGAGGGTTATAAGTGTAATTTAACAAATAACAAAATGATTATTTTCAGTGCATCGGGCAATAAATGCTTAATATCTGATAATAAATGCTGGATAAATCATTGTCAGACTATTATGGGCTGATGTGTCGATTTTGGAAGCTAAGCTATCAGTTGAAAATATGTGCCTTTAGCTACTGATTAGGCTTTCATACTGGTGCCCAGCTCGCTATCTTAGCAACCTGGGTCTGTATTGGGTGATCTACTCATCATGGGTTAGTCTCGTCACTGGATCCGCCTAAAATGAGTTTGCTAAAGGATAGTTCGGGCACTGCGCTCTGCTCAGTGAGTTGGTGCCTTCCTTAGCAAGCTGGGCTTATGCATCAACCTCGCCATGCATCCTTAGTTCGTAGGTAGCAAGCTGATATTTTGCTAAGCGTCCTTAATCATTAAGTGTTTTGGGCCTCCTTTTCGGCTGGGCTTTGCTTCTTACTAGGCCTTGACCAGTCCATTCCATGTGATCCGGAAAATACTCATAACAAAAAATATATGAGTATTTTTCTTTCTTTCAATGCATACTTTGATACCTAAACTTGTTTAAAATAAAAGGAACATACTCATTTAACTCTTATCATGGATGCAGACCTTATACTTACAACTATGGCATTCCACCTCCAAGTGGAAGGAGATTAATATGACTGACATGATGATGAGGTCCTATTTGCATCCATAAGCCTCTATCACTTTGCTTTTAAGATGGTGCACTTAACTTTGGTATCCATGCTCGTAAGTGCTCCTATAGCTGTAATAGTGAGGGATGAGCCCAACCACAGACTTAGTGAGTAAAACTGTCAAACCTATAGTGGGGTTACACACTGTCCATATCCACATTATACATACACATACAACATGTTAAACCTATTAGAGAACCAAGTTCTTTTAAGAATTACTTGGAATCTACAAATCAACATATGTTTACACACATTTTTGACAATAAAAATGCATGCACAACTAAACCATATTATCATCACCAAGCACTATTAGCAAGAGTACTGAAATCAACCATCATATTACTCATTTCTTTCAAAATCATCCATAACTATGGATATACAAACAACAACAAAAAATAGTGAAGGTATTTTACACCATATTAATTTACAATACCTACTCAAGCAATACTATCACAATGAACATATATACCATATTAGGGATAACAATTATATACATACCTGCCTGGCCATGTATGAAGAATCATCTCATAATAGAATGCATAATTGGCCACTAACTTCCATTCATTTAGTCATGACTTTCACAATATAAGCTACACACTCATTAATAAAGTAATTATATCGAATGCTCTTGTAAGCATCATTGGCAAATAAATCTAAGATTTATATTAAAGTTATGTGTTCTTCCTTATTTCTATTGGTCAAGCCTTGTCCTTCCCTCCTCACTCTTATTCCTCCAAACACCTTATCCTCCCACCTTAATAGGGAATTATCAGCCAAGCCACTTTGTGGAATTCCTTTCCCTTATGTCTCCACTCTTTCTCATGTTCTCAGATGTTTCATTTCATTGCCATTTTTCAATGATCTAAGCCCTTTGAACTTTTCATGAAATATTTGCCCTTTTAGGCTTTTGTATCACATTTCATTTTTATACAAGAGTACAGATTTCTAGTTTCAATGCATATCTCACCTTGCATAATATTATAAACAAATCACAAATAACCAAATTGTTTATGTCATGCACATTCAACCATTCACTTTAGAACTATATTCTCACACTATTAGCAGAAGTCACAATTTGAGTCATTAAAAGCATACGCATCTAAACTTATTTTATTTCATTAAAGCTATCAGGCTTCAGATTGTGCTTTGTTGACAGATACAAGGTTATTTTATAGCATTTTATGCTAGTAATGCTAAACTTATAGTCTTTCTTTTCTCATCTAACTATTCTTATCTCATTAACTTCTCGATCATACATTTTCTAAATACTTTTATATTTTACAAATAATTTTGTATTATTTATTATTTCTCCTTACATCGGTTCAAGCTATCAGAATTATTAGCTATCCTTTTATAACTTTTCATCACTTATTTTCTCTTTACTTCGAGTGTTGTAACCTAGGTGCACACAATTATTACATAAACATACACATATTGTACTTGATTTTAAGAAGAGCTAAGGTGCAAGCTAATAATAAATTAGTCCACTTATGTTTAAATGGACATTATCATTATACCACAAATGTACTATAATAATACTTAATAAAAAGTTGCTAGCCATAACCGAAATAACTACACTGCATCCATATTTAGCCAATGTCTATCACAATCATTAACACAATACACAAATGATTGTAATAATAGTATTGGTTTTAAAAGTAGCTTTAATAACCCAAATTTCTGAAGAAAAAAAATTAATTTTGATAATGAAATGGCTTTCCGAAGAACTTGAAAATGTGAATTTGAAAATTTTACAAACTTCAAAACTATAAATTCTGATATACAAAGTATTCAAAGATAGTAGAAATAAATTATATGAATTTTAGAAATCTTAAAAAAAAAATTGAAATTTTCATTTCAAACGCTTATAGAATAAAATTCGTGTTTTCGGGGATTTAATTTCTGGAAAGCTTCGGAGAAATCAAAAGTAGGGCTATAGGTACCCAGTGAATGTAAAATTATAGTCGTTACAAAGGTAACTAATTTAATTAAATTATGTTAAAATTTTATAACCACTGAAGATAAATGAGCATGTTAAATTCAGACTTGAATTTGAGGGAATCGGTAAAGTCACTAAAGGAAAAATTTGAAAGCTTGTCAAGGAATAAGTTAAAAGCAAAAGTTAACTTACATTTTTCAATTTTTCCCCTCAAAAGTCGTTTTCCTTGTCTTTCTTATGCCACCTCCAGTTGCATTTGATGCAACATTTTTCAAGCTTCAACTTGGGATGCAAGTTCTCTCTACATCATCTCTCTTCAAGTAACCACTTTATTTCTTCATGAAAATTTTTCATATTTTTGCTGCTAACTCCTTTCATTTTCTTCTTTGAATCAATACCAAAATCTTGTTGATTCATCAAGTATAATTTGAGTTATGAATTTTTTAATCCAAAAGTTACTATTCATTTTTACTATTAATCTTATGAACCCATATGAATTTCTGGTGTTTTTAGGACTTAAATCTTCTATTTCTAGCTTGTTTCTATGGAATCAAATCATAATCTAATGATATTTGACTGCTTGATGAAAGAAAAACTTTTGAAAATCCAAGAATTTAACATGCCTTTCTTTCTTGTTCATGAAGGGCATTGAAGAACTTTGTTAGATCATCTTGATCTCTTTGTTCCCAACCACTTAGGTGAGTAATTCTTACCTCTCTTGTGAATTATAAAATAACTAATTGATTATGAAACATTGAATTGTTGTTTACGTTGAGAAAAATGAGTATTGTGTGGTCTCATGTTAGATTGAATTCGGTTGGAGTTGTTGATATAAATATAGTTTTATGATTGGAAAAACTTCGTTTTATGCTTAGTTTCTTTGTGATTAAAGGTTGGCTAAGATAGCTTATGAAAATTGGTTAAGAAAATGAAAGTTGTCCTTGTTGGAATGTGTTTGCATTATAAAGTTGTATGAAACTAGACGTACGATTAGGATTGTGAGCCCAGAAACTAGAATACGAGTAGAATCGCGATTAGAATTGTGAGAGTCAAAAATGAAAGCTCCAATTTGACTCAAGAAGTTTTAGTTCAAAATATGAGTCTATTCTCCTTGAGCAAACCTTTGGGAAGTCCAAAACTACACATGGTCCAAATCACGATCAAGATTAAAAATAGGGCTAAGAAAGATCAATTCAAATCACATAAAACTAGTTCAATTTTTAATTTGAATCGCAATGGCCTAAATGCATGCTCTATTTCTACAAGCATGATCACAAAATGAGTGTAAAAAGGGATGATTTGAATCATGAGCCTTTAAAGAGAAAAATATGTTGAAATATTTTTGATATACTAAAAGCCAATGATGTGTTGCCTATAACTTTTTCTCTATAGTTTTATGGATTAACCGATTAGGTTTAGGAACTCAATTGCTTATTAGTTCACTTAAGCCTTAAGGTTTTTCCTTGTTGTGAATTGAGTAATCAACTCTGTGAATTAAATGATATGGATCCTTGAAAGTCAATCCTTAGCTTCATATAAAGAAATTATAATTTTATTTATTATCTATAAAACTTAAGTAAAGAATAATATGGATAAGTCTGATAAGCAATAAATTACAATGCTTCCTCACAATTCTTAAAGACTCAATTGAGGACTTTATCTTTTGTTTACCAACTAATATTTTTAAAACTTGACAAGACAAATAAAAAGTGATAAGGTGGGATCACCTTGCTCATGATATAAACATGGAATGGATTGGTGACTCTACACTAAATAAGACAATATGATGAGAACAACCTATAGTGTATTAATAACCATAAAGTCTATGCAGAAATATGATGATTATTGTTAAACAAAGATGCTATGATAAGTTAATTGTTAAGATTCTCTATCTTAAAATTTCTTATTACTTGAATCCTTGGATAGATAGAATATCTATTGATTGCTTATATACTGATGTTATGGCAACAATCTTGATGATAATCATGAAAATGTGACAAATGTAATGTGATTGTGATTGAATGTGAACTCCGTGATATGGCTATTATAAGAAATGATACAATTTGAAAGCTTGAAAATTTCCTATGAGACATGGGACGATGATTGATAATGATAAGATATGATTAATGTGATAAGATGGTGAGTATGAACCGGATTCCAAATTTGCACGTTCCAATATATAGTATAGAAATAAGGTGGAACTTGGAGGGATAAGATTAGCAATTGTACGGGTTACGGTGGAAAGGAGTAACAAGAAGAATCTTGATTTTGATTATTTATTTCATTTATTTACTTGGATTGTTATTTTGTAAAATGCTGAAATGATATAATCTTGCGATATGATAATACGATCTGAAAATGTGATGATTGATGATGACTGCTTGAAGCCATGAGTAAATTATAGCTCTTTATAATGTGTTAATGATAATGTTGTGTGATGCTATTTAGAGATTAGTCTCTGTGACCTCATGACCTGTCTACTAATTCTAGTATGAAATATGACCACATTTGCTATGATGTATATGCATTTATTTATTGTTAGTAAATTCATAAGTTAGATAAGGATATATCTCATTGAGTCCCAAACTAACTTTTCTGTAGACCATTTTTCAGATTCTCAAGTTATCGTCATTGATCCATATGCCAAACGTAAGAATGGACATTGACCCTATTGAAGTAACTACTGATGTGTTCACCACCACTGTAGAGAGTCCATTAGGAACATATGAAGTTAGAATCCATTATGTCATAATACTGAATTTAGCCAGATGTGAGGTCCTACATGAAGTAGAAATCATACCCTTAGAACCCCCTAATATCTTACTAATGATGGCCATAGGATGGTTAAATTCTTAGGGCATCTACCATGAGACTTCATATTTTGCTACTCTTTTGAAAATCTATACATAGTGTAGAGTATCCATGAGAGCTTAGTTAGTTTAGCCTATACTTTGGATTGTATGACAAGCTATAGGTTGATCTAACTTTTTAGTTTACCTTTGCCTTTGTGAGGACAAATGGGATAGTATAGGGGATGACTCATAGATCATGTCTTTCGAAAACTTGATGGAAACTATTAACATTGATGTTCCCAGAGACATGTGCCTTATTTGGGCAATACACTTGTGAATTATAAAATTATGTTTATATTTCAATGTATTTTCCATTTTCTATATAAGTTATGATTTCTCAACTAACCAAATGAGTTTAGGTAAATATGATTAGTAAATATTGAAGTACATATGAGTAGAAATGGAAAATAGAAATAGTTTAGAGGCTAGTGATATCAATCAAGGATTGATATTCATGTCAATCATGACCAGGGATTTGGGTCGTGATAGTAACATTACTACAATTACCATTACCATGACATGCCGATGTCTGGCCAACCATAGTTGTAAGTCCATATGGGTTTAGTCCAAGTTTTCCCAAGTAGTAAAGGTATCAACATAATAGTTTGAAAGTCCAAATAGGTTTAGTCCAAGCTTTTCCAAGAAGCATAGGTATCAACATAATAGTTTCAAAGTTCAGATAAGTTCAATCTAATCTCTCCATGTAGCAAAGGTATCAAGTTAGTTTCATTCATTCTCAGAAGTTGTTTAATTATTAGGTTGTTCATGTGATACTTTAATTCCTTTATTCAAATTTAGTTAATTTATTTTTATTAAAGTCATATTATGTATCTATTATACTCTCATTTTAGTGTCGGTTTTCTATTGTCGGAGGTTTAAATTCAATCCAAGTTTGTTTGGCCGCCATGTGTGAGCTACTGAATGGTCCGGGGGCCACACCATTCAACTCGCATGGTTCATGAGTTATACAAATGCACAACTTTTCACACGTACCCAAATCAAAGATATCAATCGTAGTGTAACAGTCACCAACTATCCGAACTATCCTTATCATTCACAACAAGGCCAATTACTAGGTCAAACTCACACTTGTTCATGATTCCATATAATCCCACAAACAAGTACGTTTCATAATTGCTTATCAATTAGCTCGATTCTAGTGCATATGACCGAAATAACAATACAACCAATTATGTAATTCATAGCCACTCATTTACCTAAAAGGCTAAAACTATACCCAAGCAATCAAGAAATTACACCATATAGTCAAATGGAGAAACTACTGTCCTCTTCATTCAGTCATGGCACATACATCACAACAATTTCATAATAACAAGATGGTTCCTAGAAAGATACAGTTGTCCTAGGGCCACATAATCAAACACTCACACAATTTCTATATAATATATATATATATATATATATGCATAAAGTGTATAAAGATTATCACTGGATAATGCAATAAGCTTTTCAAGCTCATGAACCCAGTGGTGTGGCCAAGAATATTGGTTATTGGGGTCAAATATTTACACATAAAAAGATTTTAACATATAAATTGTAGTATGTAATTTTATAAAAATTTAATTTATATTACCTATGCTACAATTTTTGTAAAAAAAAAAAAGTGTTCATTATTAATTTAATGAAATATTATGGTCCGCTTGGAGAGTTTATAATGAAGTTATTACTTTCCATCAAGATTTATTAGGTAATTTTTCTCTGTCTCTCTATTGCCCTCCTCTTTAGACGTCATCAACTCAGTATATAACATAAAAAAATATTAAATTTAAATATCTTGATCATGATTCTAAAATTTATGATATTAAATTAGCTATTGTAACTTTAAAAAGTATATCTGGATACTCTTTTATTAAAATTATATATATAAATAAATATAATTTTACGTTAGAATTTTGAATGATACTTTAACAGTGAATGGATGAATAAGATCAAAGTGCAAAAACTATAGATCATTAAAAAACCAGAAATAAAAGAGCATCAATATTCTAATATGTATAATAAAAATATAAAAAAATATATACCATAGTTAGTACAATGTGTGGCTAAGCCACTTGAGCCCCCAGCATATAAAAAATATAGTTGTTTCATTTAGTTCTCAAACCCATTTATGAATTATCTATTGAACCCAACTTTTGAGTTTAGTTTCCTCACGACAAAACTGAGTCTTTGGAAAGTATATATAGCAAAATTAGTTGCATAACCCACTTATTATTATTATTATTATTATTATTCACTTCAACAATTGAATTTTCCCTTTTTGAACTACCTGATCACTCTAGCTGCGTCATTATACTATCATACCTCAGGTATTTTACCTCAACTAAATTTCTCAATATGCCAGACAAGAGGGGCTTTCCAAGCTGCTCAGCTCCACCCCACCACCATTACAGAAGCCAGTAGCGTGGCAACGGGAGCACAGTGACGCAGTTGGTGATGGTGACGAACCAGCGGTGGAGCGATGATGGCTGGAGGTTCAGCAACTGACAAAACACCGATGGCTGGGCTCGAGCAACTACTGAGTTTCAAGCAGTCTCTGCTTCGAGCAGAGCTTAGCTGGCTGTCCGGTGAAAGAGCAAAGGGAATTACATGTCAGATACAGGTCAGTGTCGACTCCACCAGCTCAGGCCGGTTGATAGGTGCCTGATCAGCCCACATGGATAGCCCACGGGCAGTGGTGTTGAGCGGCGGGCATCGACATGATACCGGAATGCCATGGCTGCCGGCGGTGGTCCAAAGAGAGAGATAGGGTGAGAGGGATGAAGGAGAGTGGGAAACGGGAAAGAGTAAGAGGAAGACTGTGAGAGAATGGGAAGCAACCTCAGCAAGATCAAGAGTTGAAGACACAGAGATAGTGACAACCATAAGTCTGGTCTTCAAAACAAACGAGAAATATATATCCATATATTATAAATAAATCCAACCTAAACTATAAGAAATTCAAATAGTTTATATTATGAATTGCTTCGATATATAAATATATAAATAAATATATATCCATATATTATAATATATAATATTTTTAAATAAAATATTTAATAAATGTTATTATAAAATATAATATATTTTTATTATTAATATATTATTTATTTTTTATAAGTATAATTGTGATCATAATTTAAATTTTGAGATAAATTATCATTTATATTACATTAATTACTTTTATAATATGAGTAACAATATTGTAATATTATTTTCTATCATTTATTTTTTATTTATTTTATATAGATAATTGTTAAACATATTTATTTTTATAAGTTTTTTAAGTTATTAAATTATGAATAAAATATTTCAATATCTCAATAAATTTGAATTTAATGAGCTAAATGGAACCGCTCGCAAGCTTTATTCATGTCAAGTCGGAGTTAAATAAATTAGCTCAAATCAAAAATCTGATTGAGATGAGTGATTAGACGACTATAAGAGAAGTATCAAGTAGAAGACACACACACACACACACACACACATATATATATATATATATATATATATATATAAAGGAAGACTTTGAGGGTACCAAAAGTTATAAGATCTTCTCCTTTAATTTTATGTTTATAAAAATACTCTTTTGACTTACAGATTGGATTATTATTTCATAAGATTTTTTAATAAAATTCTGTTTAACAATAAAGATAATATTTGAGTTATTGATGTAATTAAGAATTCAATTATCAATTGTTCAAATTAAATAGTTCAGCAATTAACAGAATTGCAGTGAATTCAGAGATGCAATGAACGAAAATATCAAAATTTAGAAATACAGTGCAACAGAATATCAAAATGTAAAAATGCAAAAAGATAAAGAAGAACACTAGAATTTTAAAGTGGTTCAATTTAAATTAAAATCACAGTTTAAGCCTATATCTACTGGATCAATCCTCAACTGAATGATCACTTTTAGTACTCAAAAACACAGGAATTGACTAGGCTCTTGAACACCAACTCTTACACAAGACTTTGACTGGGCTCTTGCTAACCTATAAATACAATAACACTACACCATCAACTTAATTGTAATCAACCTTATAATTAAAAAAAATGTAAGGAAAGATCAACCTCTTCCTTATATCTCTAATTCCTATCAACCTAAAAATTGTGAAATTAAGATCACAAAATAAAAGTCAAGTATACAATACTAACAATTGAGATGAAAATCTCAATTAACCAGTTGTATTCTTCACATATTTGATCCAATATTATAAATCAAATGTGATTTGTAAAGATAGAATTTAAATCAGATGAAGCTCAGAAACTCTCTCTATTTTCGTGCTCTGAAAATGTAAGAAACTAAAAAACTGTGTTGTGTTGAAATGAGGTTAAGGCTATTTATAGTTGCTATAACCAACATTTAAAAAATAACTAACGTTTTGACTTTGAATCAATTCGTAAATCGATTTAGAGTGGTTATCAGCTAATGAATCGATTCACTTATAAAGATCATCAAAAACTTCTTCACCAAATCGATGCACAAATCGATTTAGCCTTTGGTATAAAAAGATTGTGAATCCATTACCTAATTGATTCAAAATATTTTCTAATGTTTCGATAAAACATCTTTCAAAAGCTTTTATTCATAAGTCAATTTGTAAATCGATTCGAGCATATTCTACAAGATTTCTTTTATGAATTGATTCATAAATCGATTCATACAATAAAAAATAATTTTTTATAAAAATTCAACTTGTGAGAATGCAATGAAAACATAATTAGAAAATATTTGTTTTAAACTCATTTGATTTGATTTATTTTTACCTCAGTTTGGTTATTTTTAGAAATTTATTTGAATCAAAACTAATTAGAACACACTCACAAGAGATCCTATAAAAACTAATAGAAACTAAAATAAATGTTGAATCTCTTGATATTTTAAACGTTACTTGATCAGCTTTAAGTCTACAAAATGAACAAATACTCAAAAATATATAGTTAGATCGTGACATCAATTAAAATTATTTTTCAACCTGAAAATTAAAAAAAGACATACATGGTAGCAAGGCTAAATAACTTAAAAGCAAATAAAATCAAATGCTAAAAGGAAGATATTTGTGTAATGAAGTAACAAGAGTGTATTTATTTTTAGTACAAATTAATTTTAAGATGGCACTTTTACTTGACGTGAATTAAGTATAATAAATATGCTAAAATTTTATATTCTCAATTATTAAAATTAAGAAGCATTAAATATCTGATTAAATATCCAGTGTAATTAAGAATAGCATTTTAAATAAGAAAAGTATATTTTATTTATACGTGATATGACTCTAATATCATAAAGAGGTCATTTGTGATTTTGCACTCATAATATTTTGTTCAAATGTGTTCATTTTTTTTCTAGATCTAATGGATTTTATTACATATCAGTCAAACGCTCCCTAATTTTATTATAATTTCATCTTATCATTTCTGATTTCATTCTAAATTTCCTCTTCTGCTTAAATTCAAAATTCTAAAGAAAATTTATCTTTAATTTTTACAAAATTTTTTAGCTTTTGGTTTTCAAATTTAAAGAAACGGAGAAATTAGAAACAATAGTGTGCAATTATAGTTAATTAAAGGGTACATAACTAGCAAATGAAAAAATATGCTAGATTTGGATAGAAAATTAGTACATATGAACAAAGTGTTAAATGTGTAAATCACATATCACCTCTTTGTAACACTTTAAATCATAAATAGATAAATTAAAACTAAAATCATGCCATAGGTGAGTAAAGTATATTTTTCTTTTTTAAAAATATTTTTATAAATTTTAAAATCCAATGAGACATCAATATCAATTATCAAATATTTGATAAAGCTCAACAGCAAAGATTTTTCCCATAAAATAAATTAAATAATTATTTAATAAGAAAAATAAATAACTCGTCAAATCATTTAAAATCACACCCAATTTATTTATCCTTCCAAGTAATGATAAAAATTATGGTACTCAATATGTTAAACCATTGAAAACATGAATTTCTCCGATAATTCATTTATCACTTCTCACAAAATATTTTTTGCAAATTTTGTGCATACGTTTCATGCCATAGATAAATTGTAACACTTTAAATCACAAATATATAAATTAAAATAAAGTATATTTTTCTCATTTAAATATATTTTTATAAATTTTAAAATCCAATAAGACATCAATGTCAATTATCAGATATTTGATAAAGCTCAATGGCACAGATTTTTCCCATAAAATAAATTAAATAATTATTTATTAAGAAAAATAAATAACTCGTCAAATCATTTAAAACCACACCTGATTTATTTATCCTTCCAAAGTAATGATAAAAATTAAGGTACTCAATATGTTAAACCATTGAAAACATGAATTTCTCCAATAATTCATGTATCACTTCTCACAAAACTTTTTTTGCAAACTTTGTTCATACGTGTCCAAATACTTTCACGAAAATTTGTATAGGCTCGTCAAAGGATACTACAATTTTACCCAAATTTTTTTTGAAAATGTATAACTTTATAGAAGAAAGTTATAATTTTTTGTGAAAATCTTGCAAAAAGTATTTTTTTTTTATGAAAATTACTAGTCTGGAAAGCATGCTCATTTTTCAGCCGAAAGCACAATACATATTATTTAAATACTTAATAAATATATTTATTAACATAAATAAAAGATAAAACTTGTAATGCCTTTTTATTGAGTATATGTTGGTTTTTAATCTTACTATTGTCATGATGGAATTTGTGATGTTAAGTACCATTATTGCCTATATGTAGGCTTTGATATTATGCGCGAGCCTAGAATTGTTGATTGTAATTATCACATTTATACAGTGGATACAAGATGAATATTATATTTAGGTATCCAATAAGTATGTGAATCGGAATCTAGAACTTTTAGCCATCCAAGTATGATGAATACGGGGGCCATCTCTTATATGATATAATAAATAATAAAATGACTTTCAAAAAAATTCATGACACAATAAAAAAATTGTAACTTATGTCTTAATTGTCGCCACTTCTACAAATTTTTCTAAAATAATTATTTGTCTATGTTTTTTTATATAAAATTTGCATAAATTTGATTTTAGATATATTGTAAGTTTGCACGAAATAATTATGTAAAACAATGTAGGAGAGATTTCACAAATTCAATAAAGTGTATCACACTAATTTTCATCTTTTTATGCAAAATTTATATAAGAAAAAGTTAAATTATTCTATTATTTATTTTTATTTTATTTATTTTTTAATTAAATCCTCATGTTTAAAAGTTTAGAATTGAATTTTTATACCTTTTTTTTGTTTTTAATTGGACATTTTTTAATTAAATTCTATTAACAATTAATACATGTGTTAAACGCTTTGTTGATATAGTTAGCTTAACAATTATTGATAATGTTACATACTATTTGGATTTATGTTTTAAGTGACAAATAATGTAAAAAAAATTATGATATTTTATGGATTATTTTGTATTTTTAGAAGAAAATTTGAAGTTATATACATTTATAATCTGTTAATAGACCATTAATTTGTTCAAATGTGTTGGATCACTTAGAAATAAAAAATAGATATGAGAACCAAATTCTAAATTTTTAAAATATAAAAGCTTAATTTTAAATTAAATAAAATTATAAGAAATGACAAAATAATTTAACCTAAAAAAAACTTTAACGAATCTTTGAAAATTCATGATTTTTTTTATTTTAATTTATATTTCATGCACTATTAATATAGTTGCATTCACACAAGTGACACATAAAATATTGTTACATGTTTTATGTTCTTTTGTACATGCAATAAAATAACATAAATGTAAAAAAAAAAAGATATATAATAACATTTTATGTGGTGTTAGTATAAATTTAAATTATACAACTACATCATCAATACAAAAAATATAAAAAATTTTTATTTTACATCATGTAAAATAAAAATTTTAATTTCCGTAAAAAATTACGGGATTTTTTGCAATGACATACGCACCTCTTTGTTTTTGAGAAATTAGTCTGATCTTCCTTATTTTTTACGCTAAAATTTCATCAGGTCTCCTGTAATTATTGCATTCACACAGGTGACACATAAAATATTGTCACGTGTTTTATGTTCTTTTGTACGTGCAATAAAATAACATAAATGTGAAAAAAAATATAAGACATATAATAATATTTTATGTGATGTTAGTGTAAATATAAATTATACAACTACATCATCAATATATAAAATATAAATTTTTTTATTTTACATCATGTAAAATAAAAATTTTAATTTCCATAAAAAAATACGGGATTTTTTGCAATGACACACGCACCTCTTTGTTTTTGAGAAATTAGTCTGGTCTTCCTTATTTTTTACACTAAAATTTCATCAGGTCTCCTGTAATTACTACTCTGTCCAAAAAGGCCAAATTGGGATTATATTTAACGGGCCCCCCTTCTGCGGTGTGGGCTCATGCTTAGCTAGATCGAAGGTGCCAATGTTTGAGACAAAAATGCCTCTTACTCTCTGCCAATTTTATGCACAAAAGCAAATGGGATAGAGTTGTAATTTTATGCAACTAAAATTGTAGCTTGAGTATTAAATTTTTTGTTAAGCGTTTAAATTGGAAATTATAAAAAATTTTGTTGAAATTGGAAATAAATTAAGTGTTAAAATTGGAAGATTATAAAAAAATGGGAAATGTAATTTAAATTGGAAATTATAAATTTTTTATACAAAAAAAAATTGGCAATTGTAATTGATCTCTGCAATTTTGAACTCGTGTGTTAACGCTTGCCCTCTAAAATTTTAAAGCATAGACTTTAAATAAATGTCATTTTAAAACACACGTAAATTAATTATTTTTAAAAATAGTTACAAAATTGTTAAAATAAGTAATATATTAAAACATTGAAAATATAATTTCAAAATAAAATTTTTTAAATAAATATATACACAAATATCTTCAGAATATATTTTACAAATTTTGTATACACGAATTCAAATATTTATAGGAAATACAATTATATAAAAGGATTATTTTTGTAAACTTTGTTAAAAGGGAGTATGTGCTAACTATATTCAAGTATGCATTAGGAGATGAATGCGTACCTAATGATAATCCAATAGAGTCCATTGTACAGAATTTCAAATGTTGGGAAGAGAAATTCAACCTACTTTACCCCTTAAAACAAAAATAACTCAGAGAGAGTTTTTGAAGAATGAGAGAACCCATTGAAAAATGATGCAGAGAAGTTTTGTTTTGCAATTTGTGTTATATAAAAGTTTTCCAGAGCATGATAAATAACGTGTGTGTAACTTTCCCTAGTTTTATTTATTTTAAATTATTATTTACTTCTCTTTAATTAATTATTATTTAATATTTACATAATTAAATAATAATTAATTATAAC